>JAFIRS010000837.1:0-260000 GCA_018342105.1 Gonioctena quinquepunctata
GTCTGTAGGGGGATTTCGTTAATTTTCCCAAGGTAGGGTCATAAAATTGGTATTTGAGGTTTTTTGTTGGGTTATAAAATACTTTTTTTATTTTTTCCAAATTCCGTCCTAAAGGGTGGATTAATTTGTAATATTGACACAAAAATACAAAGTTCAATGGGACGAAGTCGCTGGTCCCAAACTAGTTTTGAAAAATTGTATTCAACCGCTCTCTTAGTTGTTTGAAACCCTCGAAGTTAATGGAAACTTGTACGAGTTAAATCGGGGACCTTACGTTTTATAGTGGGACCCGAAACCACTCTTGGGGCCTTGAAAATTTTGTAACCAGCTGCGGGAGTAAAAACCCCGCGCCGGGGGGAAATTGGACACAAGCCAACGTCGTGCCAGGGCCCCAAAGCCTCATATAGTTATTTATGTATATAGCAGTCAATAGTTAAAGTAGGTGAGTGAGTGAATATTTCTTTAAAAATTTTTTTCAAAAATTAAACCGACGAAAAACGGAACTGAAAAGCAAAAATAAAATACACCTTCTTGTCTTGATAACTAAGTAACTAATTTTGAGTCGGCTCCAAACAAACAAGCAATTGAGTTAGGTAATATTTAACAACGAGATGCGCATGACTTTTTATAATTTTTTTAAGTAATTCAATGATCTTTGTTGATTGTTTGTTTGACGCCGACTAAAAATTTGTCTCCTTTTGTTAGTACTTAGTTATTAAGACTAAGAAGGTTTTTTTACTTTTTTTCCTTTTTTTCTCGTTTTTTTAAAAAAAGTTTTATTTTAAATTTTAGCGAAATCACTGATTACTACCTATTCAATTTTTGGTTTTTTCCCAAAATACTTATTTACCCGTCACTTCAACTTAGCAGTTGAATGATATGATTATCTTTTAATCATTTATTGTTATATAATATAATTATTCGAGCTAGTTCTAGTCAGTTCATTTCATTACTTTGTATATAATTCCATCCTTCCATAGAATGTTATTATTGTGAAAGGATGTAGGAGAATAAAAATAATGACAATAGCAATCTGTCATTGTCACCTACATATGTGTGCCAAGGTTCACAAGTGAAATATTAATCATCCTATTTTTCTACCCATGGGGTGGATTATCCTATCTTCAATCTAGATATGATCAATTATAGGTATACACTATCTAATAAAAAAAAACATCCAAATCGGACAACCCTTTTAAAATTTAAATGCCTGAATCGGTTAACGAACCAAATTTCAGAGGGAACAATCAATATCCCCATTTTGCTTCCCTTAGGAAAATATTTTCCTCTTCAAATTCGAGTGGGACCAACTTCGAAGTACCCCCTATCAATGAAAAAAAATCTTCAAAATCTAACTACTCTGTGAAAAGTTATGCGTGGTCATACATAGAAAAATATATGCGTCGACTGGAGAATCTCCTCCTTTTTTGGGTTTCGTCGGTTAAAAGTAATACAAATTTAGAGAAGGTAGAATTCGTAAATTTTAGCATAAAAATGAAAACCAAAACTTTTCAATTGAAATAGAACCGACGAAAAACTGAGAAGCAAAAATAAAAAAGAAACTGTTTTTGTCATATAGCTATGCTCCAAAACCCTAAGTAACTAATTTTGGGTCGGCCCAAACAAACAATCAACGTAGATCATTAAATACTCTGAAAAAATTATCAAAACAAAATAACATAAATTCAATGTTTGAAATCTCCAGTAAACAATAACTTTCCAAAAAAAGCCGCTCTCCGCACGACCAACCACTTATTGCCCTCACATTTTGTGCCTTCCCGCAATTTCCGGCCAAGCGACCCCCGCACCGCCCCTCCCTCCATTTTACCTTTACGTAATTAATTTGCTTTTTGTTGTTTGGCGCCGACTCAAATTAGGTACTCACATTAGTTTAGAAGCTTGTTATTAAGACTAAACAGGTTAGTTTTTTTTTGCTTTTCAGTTTCTGTTTTCGTTGAAAAGTTTTTCTCATTCTCGATTATCTCTTCAATTATGTTTTATAACTTTTTATTTCGAGGCTATGTGTGTTTATTCTGTCTGTATACCCGAATAAATGTTTAAATCAGATAAAACACAATCCATTTAAAAAATATAAGGGAAAATTATTATCAACTTCAATTTTCTTCATGTATTTTGAAAAAACATTTGCAAACCAAGAGCTATTTCACACCCATCTGCTTATGATCTATAAGGCACAGATCCGACCTGGCCTGGAATACTGTTCCCATATTTTTGGGGCGCGGCCCTTATATCCTGGGCTATTGGATTCTGTCCAAAAGGGCAATTCGATAATCGGTGATGCCTCGCTTACACAAACTCGCTCACTCGTCTGGAACACCTTAGTTGGCGATTTGTCTCTATTTTATAGTAATTTTCATGGGCGTGCTCTTCACAAAAAAATCAACAATCGTTCCTGCTTTGGCGTCTCTTCAGAAATAACCCGTCAAGTTCAGTCATCACACCCCTTCTTTGGGCACTTTGGAACCCAGAACATCACTAGGGAGGTGTTTCCCGAGGCCTACAACCTCCAGAAATTTAGAAAAAACACCAACTCCTACCTTCTTTCCCCTTTGGGTTCCCCGATGTTCTCTGAACATTACGGGGTATCCCTTTTCGTGGAACCAGAACATAAAAAATGTAACCCTTTATATGATTTATTCATAGATGTCGAGCAGATACATTCAACATTCTGCGTGGTATTAGCCAGAAAACTAGTTGTTTTCTGCTCTTCATCTACCACCTTCAGTTTAATTTATACTTAACACAATCATTTCTTTTTTAGAAAAATCATTTGTAATTAAGTATTCTTTTTATATGAATTATTGCATAAATATCGAGCAGATAGCATTCAACATTCTGCGTTGTATTATCCAGGAAAGTAGTTGTTTTCTGCTCTTTATCTACCAACGTTTATATTAATTCATATTGAACTGTCATGGAAAGGACTTTGGGAATTTTTACTCCTTATTTGTATAAATTATTTTTTTTGCAGACTGCGTTGGATTTGAAGGAAAATTTTGGATTTTCGCTACTTCAGTTTGTATAAAAAATAAAATTTGGAATTCGAAAACTTTTTCCCAGATGTGTAATGAATTCATTTTGTTTCTTATCGGAGTTTTCTCACCGAAGCAAATGTCTTACATTGTGAATGTTTCACAATTCAACGTATTTTTTTCAAATCTAAAGATATACCGCGGGTTTAAATTCAACACTGAATCATAAAATCGTTACTGATTGCTACTGAAGTCCGCTGAAATGGTTTCTTAGCCGTGAAACCGAAGTATGGCTTCATATTTAGTAGATCTTTCGTTGAATGGAATTCCTTTTCTATGAATTTTGTGAACTTCCCGATGTAAATTGAAACATTTTGCTCGAGTTGGAAAATAAAATGTGATCCTGTTGCTAAAGCAAAAAGAAATCACTGGACTAGTTTCTCTCAGTCTCACAATCCAACGCATTCGTGATTTCCACATCTTAGAAGTTTTTTCTCAATTATAATTTCACTTAACACAGAATATCGAATTATAGAAATAAATTTTCTTAAATCAATGAGAGTTTATTGGATTAGTTTCTCTCAGTCTCACATATGAGAATATATTTTTTTTGCCCTAATTGTTACTCATGTTCATGTGAATCGCTGGTTTGGAATAAGTTCGGATTTATCAAGAAATGGCTTCAATAAACACTCCACAGTCACTTTTTTGCGTAAATAAAACTGGATTTTTCCATTTCGTCAAGGTACCAGTTTTTCTTCCTCATCACAATTGTCATTTTTGAACATTAAAGAAGAGTTTTCCGTACGTTTGTTATATCTTTGGAAATGTACGAGATATCATTCGAAAATCAAATCAAAATAGCAAGCAAAAGACATTCACTTCTACTGTTCAATCTTCGGTGGAACAAATTCAACAAATACTTTTTTATTTGATATTGATCTCCAAACTTTCTAGAAGGTCGTGTTTACAAGCATTCCTTTTTATATATAATATTTCAAACTCTACTTGCTGTTTTGAACATATGTGGCCCATTGAATAATCAATGATTAGTATAGAACACTTCCATTGGTTGTTGTACAAATTTAAAGCAGATTTGCTTGAGCCAGAAATTTTTTGTGGATGGTACTTTCGACTACTGCACAAAAATGTTCTTGCAGTTATTCACCATACACGGCTGCCTCTGCCCTTTCACACACCACACCACTATTATACTAATAGATTCTATTATCTATACCCCAAACCCGATAAAGTATAATCTGTAGTGGTTTACGATAATGTATGCTATGAGCGATCAGCGAAGTTATCGGCTGGTTTTTACCCAGGAATAGTTTTCACTCAATTTGGCCCACTATACCGGGTGATTCTCCAAGGCTCACCTCTATAACTTTTTTATTATTGAAGATAGAAAAATTAAATTTGAGGATTGTGTATTTAAGTTCAATTTACATTTTTTGACATATTTCACTTGCTTTGCCGTACTTCCGGTTTGACCGGAAATGACCCAAACTTTCGATTTTTAAATGGGACATCCTATATATTTACACCTACTTCCATCGAGAATGACATTCTGAATACAACAACATTTCACTTGTCAATATTTGACAGATCAAGTCATTTTTATTCCTATTTTTATTTTTCGATCTAGAATCGTGTAAATCGCTTCATTCTTGATCAAGTATAATGGGAAAAATACGACTTTAAGGCTTATGATTTCACAGTCGTCTCAAAAATTATTCAAAAGTCGCAAATTAGTCCATTGAGGTTCAATATTCTCAAAATAATATCCCCCTTGATCACGGCAAAGTTCAACTTTTTCAATTGTTGCGCGCACCACATTGATTAGTTGTTTTGCAGTAATGTTCTCGAATGCCACCCTTACTTTATACTCCAGTTCTTCACGAGTAGCTGATGCTGTGTTATACACCTGATTTTTAACCGTTACCCAGAGAAAAAAATCTAGCGGAGTAAGATCTGGTGATCTATAATATGAAAAAGAAATAATACATTATGAAAAAATATGACAACTCAAGAATGTAACTCGCAGGCCACTGAATGGATCCATAAGTGCCAATCCACATTTCTGGGAAGGTGTCATTCAGATGTTCTCTTACGACTTGAGAATTGTGAGGTGGCGCTCCATATTGTTGAAAATTTATATCAACTTGGTTAGCCAGTGGCGAATCTTCAATGAAATCATTTATTTGATTTCTATAGATATTGATTTCTAGGGAACTGCAGTAAGTTGTCCGTCGAAAATTATCGGCCCCAAAAGTTTTCCTCCGTCCTCCTCCTCCTCCTCCTCCTCCTCCTCCTCCTCCTCCTCCTCCTCCTCCTCTTGAACATTTCCTTCTCACATCAGATGTCAATTTGTTTGAGACCAGTATCTTTTATTATTCCGATTGAACATACCCAAGTTGGTGAATCGAGTTTCATCTGAATAAATAATTTTAAATGTATTTAGTCGAAAACCAATTGCAATATGCTGATTCGGTTGTGGTCGTTATCGTAAAGATGTTGGTATAGTTGGTACTTGCATGATCGATAATTATATTTGTGAAGAATTCTCCAAACGGACGATTAACTTATATCACACTCAGAAACAATTTGATGAATTGACGCCGTACAATCCACTTCAACATAGGCCAACACGTCTACTCCTTTTTATCCACTGATGATGAAGTTATTGGCATTTTCTTCAGGTTCATTTCGCATTTTCCTTTCCAATTTTGGAAAATAATGCCAAGTGTGATGGCGACGATTAGAGAATCTCTGAGCATAAATTCGAGCTGCATCAGTTGCCTTCTTTTTTGTTCCTCCTTAAATTAGCAACATGTCAATTTTCTCGTTTCTAGTATAATTTTCCATATCAAATTATAAACTACTCAACAAATACATTTTCAAAAGTGACAGCCTATTCATTAGCCTATTCGTTTAGGTAGTCCTAGCAACAGCTTCAATTGTTTGTCACGGATATCAAGAATAAAAGGACTCAGTGCATAAGTAAACTGAATACGTATTATTCTTTATTTGGTATGATCGCTTCTTGAAATAATTCAGAAAAATTGTGAAAATAAAGTGAAAGTGTGTGGTACCAAATTATTCGTGAGAACATGATCTTTCACAAGAAGCCGACGAGCCACGCACTTTCTATTTGAAAAAATCAAGTTAACTGGAAAAATTCATATTTGAGACTTTCAAATCATTCTTAAAACGACTGTGAAGTCATAAGCCTCAAAGTCGTATTTTTCCCATGTTACTTGATCAATATTACACGATCCATGGCAATATAGACCAAAAATAAAAATTGGAATAAAAATGACTTTATTTGTCAAATATTGACAAGTGGAGTGTTGTTGGATTAAGAATGTCATTCTCGATCAAAATAGGTGAAAATATATAGGATGTACCATGTAAAAATCGAAAGTTGGGGTCATTTCCGGTCCAACCGGAAGTAAGGCAAAGCAAGTGAATCTGTCAAAAAAATTTAAATTGAACTAAAATACAGAACCCCCAAATTTCGTTTTTTACCGACAAAACCAAAAAGGAGGAGGTTCTCTAGTCGACGCGTATATTTTTTTTATTATTTTTTTTATGTATGATTACGCATAACTTTTTATTGAGACGTCCGATTCCGATAACCCTTTTTTCAGTGGATAGCGTGTACTTTGCAGTTGGTCCCATTTGAATTTGAAAGATGAAATCCACCCCTGAGGGTAGAAAAATGAAGGATATTGATCACTCACCCTCTGAATTCTGGTCCGTTAACCGATTCTATCAGGCATAATTTTGTACTGGGTTCTTCGATTTGAATGTTTTTTTTTAATAGATAGAAAATACCTCATATTTAAATTTCGAATGCAATTATAGGGGATAATTGATTTTTCACTTGTGAACATTGGCACACACATATGTAGTTGACAATGACAGATCGCTAGTGTCATTATTTTCATCTCTCTTATAGATATATATAAATTTGTAAATATGGATAGGTGACATCTGAGCTCTACACATGGTATAGTAACCGCTTTGGTTTTGATTTACATCTAGTTCAATTTTGTTCCGTGCATGGAGTTCACTTGTCGTCGTTCCATGGCTAGGTTTGACAATTCAGTCTGACAGATGGTTGGCTCTTTGGGTGCTGTCAATCACCGCCATTGCATCTATTGTTTCCTCATGTCGTCAATTCATTTTGCATCGGCTAAAGTATTCAGCCCTCCCATATTTGAATATGGGACACAGCCCTTGAAAGGGAAATCCCAACTTTCCATATGGTCTACGTTATGAACATTGGAATTAAAATAATTTTATAACATTAACCTACAAAAAAATTTTTTCATCTCCATGTAAGTAGCACTTATTGTATCACATTACCCATGTAACTAAGTCTTTGTTCTTCTTTTATTGTAGAATACTTTTATATATGCTGATGATGAACCTATAGAGGTTCGAAACATGTTCACCTAATCGATAGTATTGATCTAATCGATTGTTAATATTATATTGTGGAGACGACTTCGTGTTTTTCTTCTTCATAAAATTGTACCACTCCACTTCGAGATACAATGGACTTCTACCACAGGTTATGATTCTCTAAACATTAAAACTGAAAATACTCCCTGTACATTACTCTCATCTAGCTTTGCCACTTTTCCATCGAAATGCAACCACTCTTATCATGGTGAACCCCCTGCATAATTTGCATTTCCAGTCTAATGCACAATCCGTCTCGAGAACATCATACCTGGCTGGCTGCGATACTGAAACAATGGTCACCATTTATCCGCCCTTCCTCACCATCCTACTTCCTTCTCAGTCGTAAAACAATTAACGAAAGACAACTAATGAGCAGCAGTACGTGGCTCTATAAATGTAAAGCGGGCGAAAAACATGGGTGCGGCATTCTCCAGAAACACTTCTTTTTGATAAATGGTTCCACTGACGGCTCGAATACGAGGACACATGTGTCTCATAGGCGACTAACTCGGGTAATTTGAGATAAGTAAATGGTTCGGTTCGAAAATAGAAGGCGCCTTCTTATAATTATCCTCCCAGAGTATCCATTAGGGGCTTATCTTGCGATGAGATACGGGAATTTCCAAAAGCGATCGGGTTAAGTTGCCATGTGTGTAGGGTGTTGTTCTGGTTGAGTGTAGCGAGATTCGATATCAGTGCTTTGTATGGAAATTTCTTTTTTAATTCTGTAACACTAAAATCTCGAAGGCGGGAACATATTTCTATTCTTTCGACAGTCTCGATATATAGACCAGGGTCGATAATTTTTGAAACCAAAAAAATTATAGTAGAATGAAACTCATTGGAAGAGGAAGGGAATGTAACAAAAATGAAAGGAAAAATAATTTACGGGCGATCTGAGTCGTGAAGTGGAAGGGGGTGAGGTTTTAAGGGTAAAAAACGGTTCATCTCGATTTCCGGCAAAACTACGAAATTTGGTGGAAGCTTACTTTTTTATGTCCCAAACACACTGTATTTTTTTTTTAATTCTAAATATTTATTTTTCCATCTTATTTTGACTTAATATCGAAAAAGCACCCTAATTTTCAATCAGAAATTCTCCCGTCAAAATATCAGGTTTTTTAAAAAAGTCGGTGGGCTTTTTGTTCATTAAAATCTCTACTTTCCGAAAGTGTAAAATAAAATATACAGTACAATGTTAAATGTTCTCAGAAAATGCAAAGAAATAACAGGTAGTAGGGCCCAGACCCTCCTAGCCCCTTCCCCACTTCTCTATGAAATACCTTTTGATGGGCTAAAATTTTCCGTAGGTCACTCAGGTATTGAGTTATCTTGAAATAGCAATAAATAGGCATCTACGCATATAATTTAAAGAAGATTCTACAACTTTCTCAAAATATTGTAGATGTCTTATTAAATTCGGATTCGAGTTTTTTCGTTTCTCAGCAGTTTCTGTCATAGTAATGTACTTTTTTTCATACCATCAGAAAGAAGAGATTTGAACGAACAAAAAGCCCACCGACTTTTTAAAAAAGCTGATATATTGACGGGAGAATTTTCGATTGAAAATTAGGGTGCTTTTTCGATATTAAGTCAAAATGAGGTGAAAAAATAAATATTTTGAATCAAAATAATTACAGTGTGTTCGGAACATAAAAAAAGGGTTTCACCAAATTTCGTGAAAAAAAAATTGTTGTAGAAGATAAAAATAAAAAACCAAAAACTTGGTTATTTGAATTTTTCACATAAATTTTGAGGTTATGTGAAAAAAGTGTGAATACAAAAATTGTGGATCTTTTCATTACCTACAACTTCGAATTTTTTCCATAGGACTTGTAGTTTTGCCGGAAATCGAGATAAACCGTTTTTTACCCCTAAAAACTCACCCCCTTCCACTTCCCGACCTCAGATCGCCCGTAAATTATTTTTCCTTTCATTTTTGTTATATTCTCTTCCTTTTCCGATGGGTTTCATCCTACTATTATTTTTTTACTTTTTTACCATTTTCAAAGGCTTCAGCACTGGTCTAATACAGAATATGCAATAAGAGAAAATACATTTCTGAAGAATTTCAATACCCTATATTCGAACTCAGCTTTGGAAGAAGTATGAAGTAATATAAGATCTATGCTCATTAGGTGCGTTCCCAAAATGTGCACGACTCAGAAATTTTCCGTTATGAGAGGCATGATACCATATTCTACCTGCAAGTGTAACGTTTGTTTTCCGATGCGGGCACTAATTTCTATTTTGTTTCGCGTATCAATACGCGATAAGTATAATATATTCACACCCTGTATAAATTGTTGGCTATCTTCTTATATTTTGCATCATGATAAAGTTTTCCCGAAGTGTTGTTCATACTTATTACTCATCAGCCAATATCGTGGTGTAATTTTGGGGCTGACATGGTAAATTTTTCCCTCCCATTAATTATTTTGTAATGAACATCATTGATTCTTCTTGTAGTAATTCATATATATGTGGATGTTCCCAGATAACACATGGACATCCAATGGATACCCATTGGACATCCTTCATGAATTTTATGGATATACTATGGACATCCAATTATATCCAAAGGATATCTTATGGACATCCTATGGATGTCCAAAGTGAAACAACCTGTACATCCATAGAATATCCTTCAAGGATATCCATAAGATATCCTCCAGAGATGTCCATAAGATATCTCTCAAAGATATCCATAAGATATCTCTCAGGAATATCCATGAGATATCCTTCAGGGATATTAAAAGCTTGAGAGATATTCTAAAGATATCTTCGGGGATATCCATCGAAGATGAAATATAGTAATAGCAATCTGGAGGGAAATGAAATAATGGTATTGAACAAAAAAAAATGTATTAATAAACTCTAGTATCAAAAAAATTCTCATAAACTTCGGAGTTATCAAACAAATAAAATGTATATGTAAAATCTAAAATAAAAACAGAATACTAAATGCAGACTAATAAAAAAAAAGTCAAAGAAAAAATAGAATGATATTTTCTTCGTCTATCCAGGTGTTTCCTTCATTCTAGAAGATGACAGATGTCATTCTTTGGCCCTTCTCAGCCAAGCATAGATGGCTTCTTCAGTAGCTTTTTTATTTTCCGTCGAATCACTGAGGTCAGCCGCTTCTGAAATGATATATTCATGGGTATAATTAACGTTGAAATTTACAAAAAAATACTGAGAAATATTATGCTTTCTTTTGAATTCGAATACTGATGATGATAATATATATACCACTGCCATAGTTTTTCTCTCTCTTTATTGGTATACTATGATATATATATATATATATATATATAAGCATTTTTTTACATAAACTTTCCTTGGAAATTTTGCATTCTCACTGAACTAGCAGTCTCTTATGAGACAATACAAATTATCAAATAAATTGAACAACTGAATGGGCTTTTCACCTAGTGATAATTCAGCCAGTTTTAGTCGTCCACTTTATTTTTTACCTAAAAAAAGAGTTCTAGAATAGAAAAACATACAACTTACCTACATAAGCTTTGAACTTCGATCCAGTTCCCAAATATTATTTCGAAAGATTCATTTTTTCAGTGCAATCAATAGGAAAATGTTCGAATCTACTGATGAATCATCTTCATCACATGTCCACTGTTCTAGGCATTCACACCATTTTTAATCTGGGCACTGTGACATTTGAAAAACTCGTGTATTGTGGCAAATGTAACGAGGTGCTTTCCAGCATTTCTGAAAATATCGAAACTCAAACAGCAAACACATAAATGCATTGGAAATAATGGATTTCTATAGGTTATGTCCTTCTCGATTGATATTTACCTGTATTCGGCCAATATATAATTCCCTTTGGAAACAAGCAATTGCTACAGATGAAAACCATTATGTCCAGACCAACAGGGTATCAAAAGAGAAAGAAAAAAAAAACACGACTTTTGTTTGGATTCAGTGCTATGGCTATGACCTTCCTCAACAAAATGACAGACGTCGCCAGTGATTATGCGTATAGTATGGCCAGGCTGTCGCAGACACATGTATATCTGTTCTGTGGTCGCAGAGGGTCCCCGCGACAACATATTTTTAAAAAGGTACAATTTGTGTATCTACGAGAATATTTACATTCATTTATGATTGCTTTGGATATCTCATGGATATCCCTAGGATATCTTCTGAAGGATATCCATTTCAAATCAAGTAGAAAAACTAAACATGAGATTTTTCCAAAAAAATTAATCTATATGTACGAGCATGAAAGAAGCTCAGAAATTGACACAATGAAAATCAATCTTGCAATTTAAACTTATCCATATTTGCTCCGGATATCTTATGGCCATCCATATGATATCTTCTGAAGGATATCCATTTCAAATCCGTCGACGGATATCTTATGGATGTCCATTTCAAATCCAGGGATATCCCGACCAGAAATGGATATCTATAGGATATCCTGTGTTATCTGGGTAATTTCGAATTTTTTCATTAAGTTTGCTGTGTCACCCTTCAATAACGTTGGTCGTATGATGACGAATTCCAAAACATACCCAGTATCTGTCAGAGTCTAGCCATTCTTCAATGAAATAGTGATTGAGTTTGACAATCTTGACTTTTTGGCGGGGAATCCATTATGCTGAGCCATACCTTCGTCAATCCATTCTTCTGGCAAGTGTGCCAATGCGGCGCACTTTCCAACATGTTTTCTGATTTTCCTTATAGCGATTGGATACAGAGGAAGTTGCGATCTTTTATTTTTATATTTTGGTAAATATGTTTTATGCCATTGGTGGAGCTTCTTCATAGTCCACGTTGAACTCCTTAGATTGGAATTTTGGTAATTCTGTTTTCATCATTTCAAAAAAAGATGTACTGGATTATTCACTATGAACTATCCACCCCTTATCATCGTTATTATTGCCTATAGAAATAAAAGTTGAATGTAAAAGTTTTGTGGTTATGACTGAATTTTTATAAAATGCTATCGAAAAGACAGTAGCGTGAAGATTTCAAGGGATAAATAACAACAAAAAAACTCAATGGGATGTTCTGTATATTATTGAATTTTTGGAATGATCTCTTTTTCCTGATTTCAAAAATATACCACATGTTACTCATGGTATCTTATACCATTTTTGAGTAATTAAACGTCGAATAACTTAGACTGGTTGTAACTGTAAATACCTATCCCATTAAAGTTACCATTTTAAAAAAAGCTATAAAGTGAAAATTATATTATGTTTCTTCAGTGATATTTCTTTAATGGAATAATAAAAATGGTTCACAGTGAAGAAGAGACAGTTCGAATATCTTTACAAAAAAAAAGAAAAAAAAGAAACTTTTTAGAAAAAATTAAACAGACGAAATACGGAACTGAAAAGTAAAAAATAAAATAAACCTTCTATTCTCAATAACTAAGCTCCTAAACTAATGTGAGTAACTAATTTTGAGTCGGCGCCAAACAAACAAGCAAATGAATTAGGTAAGGCGTAAAATGATGGCATCGAATTGCGCGGTGACATTCTGATAATTTTTTTGAAGTAATTCAATGATCTTCGTTGATTGTTGTTTGGCGCCGACTCAAAATTAGTTACTTACATTAGTTTAGGAGCTTAGTTATTGAGACTAAGAAGATTCATTTTATTTTTCACTTTTCAGTTCCGTATTTCCTCGGTTTAATTTTTTGTTCAAAAAGTTTATTTTTCAATTGTTTGTGGCTGAAATCTACCAATTACCACCTACTTGTTTTTTGATTACTTCTAAAATACTCACTTACCGACCTTACTTCAACTATTACCAGTTAAATAATATGATTATCTACTTTTACAATTTGTTGTAATATAAATTATTTTTGTTGTTCTGGTTAGTTCAATTCATTACTTCATATATCATTCCATCCCCTCATAGAATATAATGATTGAGACGGATGTAGGAGAACAAAAATAATGACATTAGCGAACTGTCATTGTCAATTACAAATGTGTGCCAATGTTCACAAGTGAAAAATCAATTATACCCTATTTGTCTACCCGTGAGGGTGGATAATTCCATTCGAAATCCAAATATGATCAACTATGAGGTATACTCTATCTGATAAAAAAAGAATCATCCAAATCGAAGAACCCAGTACAAAGTATGCCGATAAAATCGTTAACGGACCAGAATTCAGAGGGTGAGTGATCAATATCCTCCATTTTGCTACCCTTAGGGGTGAATTTCATCTTTCAAATACAAATGGCACCAATTTCAAAGTACACCCTATTCACTGAAAAAAGAATTATCGGAATCGGACGTCTCAGTAAAAAGTTATGCGTGAACATACAAACAAAAAAAATATACGCGTTGACTAGAGAACCTCCCCCTTTTTGGTTTCGTCGGTTAAAAATGGATAACAAAGATTTATTTAGGAAATTTCATAACTCATAGTAGATGTTCAATGTATCCACCATCATTGTCAATGCATAATTGATAACGTCCTCTCATATTTATAAATGCATTGGAAATGGCTTCGTTATTGACATTCAGATTCTCTATTACAAGTCGAATCGTGTCTTTAATGAATTGAATATTCTAATTGTCATTATATTCCAAGAAAATTCTCAATCATATCCCACAATGTTCATTACCCTCTTTAATAGGGATAGTTCATGTTTCGGATCTATAAAGGTCCATCATCAGCCAAAAACAAAGACGAAATTCTGAAAAAAGGGGTTACATCAATGTATGGATTCAATATAAAAAATAATAATTTACTCACATGAGACTTGAACATGGAAATTTTTTTAACACATTAAAACATTTTCAAAAACGTTGAAGGACAATTATGTTTGGTGTGAGGGGTCACAATAGGAATAAAAACAAGTATCAAAATAAAAACCAAACACAAAGACATCGTGACGTTAAAGCTGGATTTATAGTTAGACGGACTGTAAACGTAGACGCACTGCAAAAAGATCAACTATAGATTTTATGTACTCTTGTTTATAAATGAACGTAAACGCATGACGTAACGTAAGTAAAACGGACTGGAACGGAAGAGTTGGCCAACTTTCATCTTTTACACTACGTTTCTTGCGTCCGGCCAATCAAAATAAAGAATTATGTGTTATGTTTTTTACAAGACGTAATTATTCATTAAATACTGGAACAGTCATTCACGTATACTTAAAAAATTGATCTGGATCAGCAGTCTTCATCTTTAAAAAATTATTGTAGGCATTCTCTACTTTTCTTATGCGGTTTATGGGTCTTGTTTTGTAACGTCTCAGTCGCATAATTATTGTTCTTCGAGCTTGTCGACACTTTCCCAATGCTACTGCACACAACAACAGTCCCACGGCACCAAGAAACATACCTTCATGTATTTCATAATCCATTGTGACACAGAAAACGAAGTATAGATAAATATTTAGAATATAATACAAATCCAAACCAACACAGGCTGTTTATGATTCGTGTAATGTGTAGGTTATGTTGAATATCACTATCACTTCTACCCATGCGCAAAAATTCCGTTCCGTTGATTTATAAATTCAATAATATTTTACAGTCCGTTTGTTACGTATACAGTGCGTCTACGTTACAGTCCGTCTAACTATAAATCCAGCTTAACAAACATGATCCGACCATCAAAGGAAAACAAAAGGAATATTGATAACAAGGTGATTTGTTGTGGATAAATATACATGACCTGACATCTAAACGTAAATTCAAAAGAGAGGATACAAAACAGAGTAGATAATTTAAAAACATTTTTAAAAATTGAACGTGACATCTAGCTGACAGGATAAAACTATTGGGAAGGAACCAAAAGTGATATTAGAATTCAACAGGTGGAAATTGCGGAGTAGATAAAACACGTTTGGCTTTTAGAAAATTATCTACTTTGTTTTGTATCCTCCTTTTAAATTTCACGTCAGGTTATGTATATTCATCCACAACAAATCACCTTGTTATCAATATTCCTTTTATCATTATACAGTTCCTAACTGATGAATCGGATCATGTATTTAGTGAACGTCACGATGTCGTTGTGTTTGGTTTTTATTCTGATACTTGTTTTTATTTCTATTGTGACCCCTCACACCAAACATGATTGTCCTTCAACGTTTTTGAAAATCTTTCAATGTGTTTAAAAAAAATTTCCATGTTCAAAAATCTCATGTGAGTAAATTATTATTTTTTATATTGAATCCATACATTGATGTAACCCCTTTTTCAGAATTTGTCTTCGTTTTTGGCTGATGATGGACCTTTATAGGTTCGAAACATGTACCATCCCTATTTAAGGGGGTAAAACATTGTGGGGTATGATTGAGAGTTTTCTTGGAATATTCCACTCCACTTTGAGATAAGATGGACTTTTTTCACAAATTATCATTATTTTTAAGAATGTCTGTTAGAAATCCCCAGAAAAATGATTCCATGGTGGTCAAGTCCGGACTGTTGGCCGTTTAATACTTCCATTATTTCTATCCATATTGGGAATACATTATTCATATGTTCTTGAACACTGTGCTGGGTTGCCCCATCTTGCATCCAAATCATACTGTGGCGGAGGAGGATATATAGGTAAAGTATTGCATAGTGGAATGACAATTACATGTGATGGAATAAAAAACGTCAACTTTCAAAGGGAAACATATTGAAAAAAAAGTATACAAAAAAGGGATTTATTTCCAACAGGAGAACCCAGTTACAGGAAATGTTATCATTAATTACAAAATATACAGTGCTCGTCCAAAGTCCGTTCCCCCCCTACTAATTTTTTAACCACCTGGTATATCGCAACGAAACTTGGACGGCTCAAAGAGGAGATAAAAACCTACTTATTCATGGAGAAATCACAGCTAAAAGTTCTAAAATGGCGGCTGAGCGCCATCTTCAATAACTTTTTTTTCAAAAGAATACCTCGTATATTATTCCATTTTCGAAATCTGCTCATAATTCTCAACAGTTTTCCCTCTTCACCAAATTCAATTGTTTTCCAAATATTAACGATTGAAAAGTGACATTTCGATTTAAAATGAAGTATGGATTTTGGACACTTCCGGTAAAACATTTTGCTAACTAAACGTTGTTATTAATTTGTAGTTGAATCTCTCAATGAATTCGTCTGATAAGAGGCGTAAAGAGAGTTCTTCAAGGATAAACAGTACCGCTTACCTGAAAATCTCGAAGCCTACGAATGTGTTCTGTAAATTCACAATAAAAAAAAAATATAATTTATTTTTGAATAACACTCTCATTCCACCCCAACAATTATTTCATGAAGTGTTCAATGTGGCCCCCTCCTAAATCTTGACAATGTAGTGCCCTATTATAAATAGCTTCTCTCACGTTGATGAAAAACTGTTCATCTATTTCTTCACATGTATCTATTATTCTGCGTTCCAACTCTTCTATTGTTTGGCATTCAGTGGCGTAGATTTTTGACTTCAGATACCCCCAAAGGAAAAAAACTAGAGGTGTAAGATCCGAAGATCTTGGTGGCCATTCTGTACTTCCCCTGCGACCTATCCATCGCCCAGGAAAGCTTGTATCGAGGAACTCTCTAGCCATGCGATCGAAATAGGGGGGTGCATGCAGGATTTTCATTTTATAGGGCTGAAACTTTCCTTCTTTAGGACTCTTTGGACCCTTTTTGAACTTACTCCACAGGATTCAGTAACTGCAGACGTCGTCTGAGTCAGATTGATTACCATTTCAGCAACAATTTCTTCTGAGAGAGGCGTTCTTCCTGATCTCGGAGAACCTTTCAGCGTACCAGTTGCTTGGAGCTTATTCAAAAGTTTGCGCAAATATGACCTCGAAATAGGATTTTCGGGAAATCTATCATCAAACATACGGACTGCTAGATGATAATTTCTTCCAGCTTCTCCAAATATCCAAACTGCTTTAAATTTATCGTCTAAACTACGAGCCATGATCACACTTTTCATAAGAGGTTTTAGGCGCTTGACGAACTATTTGACAGTTAGCAGTTCAGTTTGACAGTAAACAAGATGTTACCGCGATAACGATTTTTTCCAATGCAAACTTGATTGAAAGCAACATTAGTGTTTTTGGTTGGATTTGAAATGACCAAAATGTCACTTTTCAAACGTTAATAATTCGAAAATAATTGAATTCAGGAGTGAAGTGTATGATAGAAAACTGTTGAGAATTATGGGCAAATTTTGAAAATGTAATGATATACGGGGTGTTCTATTTAAAAAATATATTGAAAATGGCGCACAGCCGCCATTTTATGATTTTTTCTGTGATTTTTCCATGAAAAAGTAGGTTTTCATCTCCTATTTGAGCCCTCCAAATTTCATTGCGATATAACGGGTGGTTCAAAAATTAGTAGGGGGGAACGGACTTTAGACGAGCACTGTATATGTTGTTACAAGTGCATCGAATAATTGGGGAAATATGTAGAAGTAAATGTGAAGCAAATATTCATATATGAAACATATGGAACTCAATTTTCATTCAAGCTATATACTGAGTATTTATGTACATAAAATTAAGAGAAAAAGAAGAAAATAAACAAGAAAGAAGAGATAAAAACAGATTAAATACAATACATAACACTTAAAATCTTGTTAGGTAGCACCATTGATATAAAAATTCATGAGATGATTATAGTTGGTTAACAATACATGTTATAACAGTGTTCACAGAGTCGAAATGAATGTCAAAGAGTTCGCAAATTTTATTGAAGCTACTACACAAGAAATTCAACGGGGATCGTAGCATAATGTTTGTTCGTGACTCTTCGCAATAAAACTTTGTATTGTGTCGACCACCGATTCTGGGTACTGAGAAATTAATATCGTTTGAAAGAGCCCTACAATAAATATTATTGTTTATCGATTTGTGTAAGAATTTTATACCAAGAATAATTCTTCTTATTTCCAACGATATCATTTCGAATCGTGACAACAGAATATTGTGGTCGATGCCTCTAACAGGATATTGTCCATCGACTTCTAGGCATATATATTTCAAGAGTTTTCTCTGTACACCTTCAATGAATGTTTTTCGGTTATCGTAATTTGGATTCAAAGAACCAAACTCCAACTTAGATCTAGCATACGCAAAATATATCAATTTTATGGTGGCAACAATTTTGAAATTTTTATTATTTCCGTAAATAAAATTAAGCATCCTACTTGCAACGGCGACCGTATTTCTGTTATGGGTTGTAAATGTAAGTTTACTATCGTATGTAATACCAAGGTCTTTCATCTCATGTACCCGGTTGATTATATTATTGTCGAGTAGATAGTCATATATTGAAGTACTCGATTTTTTTGTGAACGATATTATGTTTCATTTGGATACATTCAGTTGTAGACGATTATCATTACACCAAAGTTTGATTGCGTCTAATTCAGAGTGGGTTGACCATTATTAATGTTTTCGATTTTATTGTATAATTTAAGGTCATCTTCTAGGTATACTCAAAGCGGTTGCTAAGTCATTAATAAAAATTATTAACAGAAGAGGCCCCAGATCACAACCTTGTGGCACTACGGACGTGACTACGTATAAAACAGATTTGAATGATTTGTTTTCGTCAAATTGTTTTCTATCAACTTGATATGATTCAATTAAGGTAAGCAGTTGCCTGGAGAGACCCAATTTTGTTAATTTGCTGAGGAGAACAAAATGGCCTTTTGAAAGTCTAAGTAAATAACATCAACTTGTTTTTTTTGTCCAGGTGAGTAGAGAGATATTGATCTAAGCATGGAAGGTTTGTTATACACGATCTTTGTTGTACGAAACCGTACTGAGTAGGGGAAATAACTTTCTGAACTTGAGAGAACATAACATGTTGCATACATATCTCGAAGAGTTTGGAACAATAACATAAAACGAATTGATTTGTTGAAAATATAAACAGGATGTTCATAAAATCAGATGTGGAATGTTTCCCTTTTCAACATAAAACGAATATTGCTCTATTGTTTGTGATATCCATAAGGTAACTTTTTTTGATATTAGGCCAACTCGAGCAGTTTTCCACAGTTTGGGGAAAATACAAGTTGTTGAAATTAGGTTGAATATGCCCACTAGAGGTACAGATACCAGACTAGGAACATTGTCAACGCCTGCAATGAGTTCATTTTTAATTTTTCTTAAGCAGTAACGATATCGGTTTTGGAAAAAGCGCCTATGTTTGAAGTATCTAGATCATAAATATTGATGTTTCTACTTAGCAAGTTCTCATCAGGAACCAAGTATACACTTTTGAACTAGTTTGCAAATCACTTGACAATATCATTAAGTCTGTCAGTACTGTATCGCCAAATTTCATTATATCTGGAATACGCGAAAGCCCTTTTCGACTATGTATGGATGACCAGAAATTCGAACTGTTTGATAACATATTATTCTCAGCTGTATTTGTGAATTCATTATATGTGCGTTTATTTTATTTTCTCGGTTCCAAAAATTGATTCTGATAAAAATCTTTTTATATTTTTTGTAGTTTCTAAATGCTAATTCCTTCTTCTTTATTTGACTGATAACATCGGCGTCTGACCAAGGGGGATATTTACGTGTTTTTACTATTTTCAGAGGGACAGTTTGACTAAAAATGCTGTGTAATTTTTGATATGATAAAGTACATGCCGAATCGACTTTCCGCAACGTCACACCATTTGGTTATCCTAATCAATTCATACATAGCTGGAAAAAAAGGAAAACTATTAATATTTGAAGAAATAATGAACATTTCTCAAACGCTAGTAACTTAGTAAGATACTTGTTTTTATTTCTATGGTGACCCTCACACCAAACATGATTGGCCTTCAACGTTTTTGAAAATGTTTCAATGTGTTACTATTTTTCCATGTTAAAATCTCATGTGAGTAAATTATTATTTTTTATATTGAATCCATACATTAAAAAAAAATTTTTTTTTTTTTTTATGATGGACCTTTATAGGTCCGAAACATGTACCATTCCTATTTAAGAGCGTAATAAACATTGTGGGATATGATTACGAGTCTTCTTGGAATATTTTCTTGGAATATTACTAAGAAGAGTTGATGAATTAGTTGCATAAAATTATATTCCAATCGTAATTTCAAAGGGCACACCATTCTCCATATCTGTACTTGATAATTGCAAATAGAATTTTGCAGATTATAAACTGAATAAAATCGAAAATGAATTGAAATCATCGTTATACAATGGATACATTGGCCTGAATAATGAACTTCCAGCTATGTTTGTGGCATTTGCCATATACCATGAAAAAACTGTACGTTATGTTCAAATACATCTCCATAACTTTTTAATTGAAAATGTCAGTAGAATAATATTTGCGTCAATCATTCCATTATATTTTTCATTAAAATCTTAATATTATATTCTCGAACTCCTTGAATTAATTAATGATTTCATCGAATCTAGATAATACTTTTCGATTGAGATGGAAGTTTGTCAGGAAAATAAAATCTGCTGGTGACAGGTAGAACGATACTTGTTCAACGCAGTAAAGTATAATTATTTACGTCGAGCAATCACCTGCAAAAAGTATGATGGAGTTGAATCAGCTTCCAACAAAACATTTGACAACATTCAATTCAGATTACTAAAGTTATGAAATGTGAATGATCGAAAAACTAAAGTTATGAAATGTGAATGATTCGAAAATATTCATTTGGGGTATATTAAAAATATTGGAAAAAGATGATTTTGATGGGAAAATAATAAGTCGTTTAGTTTTTACAATTTTATGTACATCTTATTATAGTACTATATGATCCCCAGAGCCCAAAAACAATGCCGGCAGTTCAAATATATATATATATATATTTATATATATATATATATATATATATAAATTATATATATATATATATATATATATATATATATATATATATTATATATATATACATTTATGTTATGAAATGTTGTTGAATAATCAAACTTATAATTATCATTATCATTTTCATCGTTAATGCTATGTTATTTTACAATTTTCTTTACCTTTTTCACCACTATAGAACCTTATACTCTGCTCCAGTCGATACATATGTATGAAGAGGGCGTTCCTGAAGTAGTTCTGGTATCAAGAATACATATCCAGATATAATGAAAATCCACGATTGAACCATATCAAAATTGAAATTTATAGCAAACATTGAATTAAAGTAAGATCAACGTATAGATAAGTTTTGAACATTCTGTATGAAAATTCACTTCAACAGAAAACCCACCAATGGGATTCGAAAGAGTTTTTGTGGGAAAAGTGATGATATACAATAAAATGTAATGGCAGAAATTGAAAAAATATAATTTTTATGAAGTTGTAGATAGTATGTAAGAGTTAGAATTAGATATCATTCATAAAATCATTAATATTAATTAGAACAGGAATAATTCGATAGCAAGTGATACAAATTCGGAAATCTATGAAAAAATAAAAATTTGTGAGTGTTGCTATGGATCAGGATAACAATTAGTGAGGAGATTCAAAAACGTTCAAAAGGTGAAGCCACGTAGGAATTTCAAGAGAAGCATCATAGATAATACAAGAAAACCCGTTATAAAAAAATCCCGAACGAGTAAAATTCTCGAGGAGCAGAATGAAGAAGTAGATAGTCAATAAAAATTCCACCCACCTGGTCTAGAGGATAAATCTTTGAAGGAGTGCAGGTGAGCTGTCATTGAGATCCCAGAAATACGTCCACCGGACTGGAAACTTCAATAGAAAGGCAGCAACAAGGTACATTAATATCGGATCTCACCAAAGTGCTACTTTCACATTAGACCAATAACTTTACGTGTCTAAACCACTGGTTATATTGTTTTGGGTTGAACTTTCATAAATTCCATGCAAAAAGACTGACAATAAGTTCAAACTTTCTTCATCAATATTTCATTGTCACTAACATCCAAATTGCACCACTTTATATCATTATTTTTACTAGTATAAGGTAGCTATCGCAGACTAGGGTATTTATAAATACAGATTCAATCTAAAACCAACAATTTTTATTATTCTCTGCAATCCTGTGTTTATTTTTCAATTTCTAACCTCACTTCCTCCACTGAACAGCATTTATTATCGAATCGTCAGTGCCAAGTTGGCAACATAGATCGCAGGAATCCACTACTGAGAAGGAGTAACTCATGTTCATAGGCGTACCTAACTGAGCTGGGCTAAGGTAAACAAAGGTTTAAAAAGAGAAAGGTAACATAACATAGCAGGTATTATTCATTTGGATGATAGAGATTCAGAAATCATAATCTATGAAATAAATTCTAAAAAATATACCAAAATTTAAAATCATATAACCACCCCATATATATATATATATATATATATATATATATAGATATATATATATATATATACATCCTGCTCACAATACTGCGTCCTTTCATGAAGCGTACATTACTGCGTCTACCAGAAATACGCTATTTAGGTCAATTCTGATAAAGTATACTGGTTCTACGCGAAAAATCCTGCCCAGAGCTGGTTTCAGATCATCAATAACTTCAAAAATAAAAAAAAGTATACCTTCATAATATTGCGTCCTTTCACTATCATATCATTTTTGCGTCCGGTGAATAATTTGTTCTCATATTTAGTATGATCCTGCGTCCAATTTATATTATATCTTCCATACTCAACACGATACGGCGTCCAGCGCTGTTGCCATGTTTTTTCTATTTTATTTCCTATATCATGTATGTTCTGTTGTCATCAAATGATCAGCCCATGGGGGGTTATGTCTTTCTTCACTTCCATTATTTATATAACTTCACAAAAAAAATCGTAATTGCTTTGGGACCGGTCATGGATGATGTAATAATGAAATATGGTATTCCTTGATAGTTACAAAAATACGTCAAATACAACAGGTATATACCATCCCCAATCGCAGCAGATCATAAAATTTCTAGAGTTGATTCAGTGGAGTAAAAATAGTTTAAAATTATGCATCATTCCGGAATCCTGGGGGATTTTCCTAAAATCGTCTGATATAACTCAGAAATGACTGGCAGAAAAAAGTTATAAACTCATATTTGTGCGCTGATTGTTAGGCAAATTTCAAATAACTCAATGGATATCAAAGTAATTTGACCCAAATTGATGTTATGGGGTTTATGAGGTCGCTGAACAAAAATATAATAGTCGTAAAGGTAGATTTCATGAATGATAATTTAGGGCTATTTTTTATTTATATGTACATCTCGGAGAAAAACTTTTTGGGTAAAAGTTGTGGAGCTGATGAATCTCTATCAATTGGCCTATAGTTTGCCGTTATTTGGTATGGAAATGAAATATTGCGATTTTTTCTAAATCTTTCGACAGCTGCCATTTTGAAATTACTGGACCATTTTCGAAATTAGCCGAGGTATTGATGAGACGTACTTTTGTTTCAATCGGTTGAAAAATGTGGCCTCCACTCAACAAGTTTCATTATATTCCATAAACAAGTTTAAAAAAAAAATAAGATCTTAAAATTTTTGGCTTTGGAGCATGGCCTAAAAATTCAAATTTGTAATTTTTCCAATTATTTAATATTTTGAGCTCCGTAAGTTTTTGTTTAAATTGCCTTTTTTTTATTTGTCATTTTGAGAGTGATATGTGAAAATTCCAGATGTTTATCTTGAAAAAAAAAATAAGATCTTCAATTGATTTTAGACAGAATTCTGCTTTGACGTAATATCATATACGTACTATTCCTATACATATTTTTTTTCATGTTTGAAAACATGATTTCTCGTTAGCTGCATTTTTCTTTTTTTAAATGATTTTTTGTTAGCTTAATTTGATCAACTAGATCAAAAGTAATAACAAATTTAGTGTGAAGCGCTGCACTTCAAAATCGCACGTTAGCAAAAGAATTCTGCAGCTTATAATTTTTATTTTGAAGAAACTTTTTATTTCCTTTTTTTATGTAAAATTTTCCATTTTTGCGAGTGGTACCATTAGTTATTCATTTTTTTTCAATATTCAATGTAAGTTGGCAACTTATCTGTTAAATAATTAATCAAGCACACACTTTTTAACCGACGAAACCAAAAACAAGGAGGTTCTCTAGTCGACGCGTATATTTTTTTTATCATTTTTTTTATGTATGATCACGCATAACTTTTTACTGAGGCATCCGATTCCTATAATTCTTTCTTCAGTGGATGAAGCGTACTCCGAAGTTGGTCCCATTTGAATTTAAAATATAAAATCCACCCCTAAAATGAAGGATATTGATCACTCACCCTCTGAATTCTGGTTCGTTAACCGATTCTATCAGGCATAACTTTGTACTGGGATCTTCGATTTGATGATTCTTCTTTATCAGATAGGTATACCTCATAGTTGATTAAATTGGATTTCGAATGGAATTATCC
The DNA here is from genome assembly GCA_018342105.1 of Gonioctena quinquepunctata. Classification (NCBI taxonomy): domain Eukaryota; kingdom Metazoa; phylum Arthropoda; class Insecta; order Coleoptera; family Chrysomelidae; genus Gonioctena; species Gonioctena quinquepunctata. The sequence goes on from JAFIRS010000837.1 coordinate 24,828, forward strand.
ACCCTTACGGGTAGAAAAATAGGGATAATTGATTTTTCACTAGTGAACATTAGCACAATTATATAGTTATTATATTCTATGAGAGGATGGAATGATATACAAAGTAATGAAATAAACTTACCAGAACAACAAAAATAATTTATATAACAACAAATAGTAAAAGTAGATAATCATATTATTTTGGAAGTAATAAAAAACAAGCAGTCAGTAATTAGCAGATTTCAGCCACAAAATTTAAATTTTTTCAAGTAATTTAATGATGTTCGTTGATTGTTCGTTTGGCGCCGACTCAAAATTAGTTACTTACATTAGTTTAGGAGCTCAGTTATTGAGACTAAGAAGGTTTATTTTATTTTTTACTTTTCAGTTCCGTATTTCGTCGGTTTAATTTTTTGTTGAAAAGTTTTTATTGGTTGGTAAATTTTTTTATGTTGTTCCCAACATCATCACTAATGTACAGTAAAAAGTTACCACTATCCCCCAATTTCCCGAAGCTAAAATTTATTATTATTCCACTAGTATACGTAGAGCGTCAAGTGAGCACTAAACTTACCGATCAACTGTTCTCCCGTGTTCTATCTCTCTCTAACATTCAAATATGATATTTTCGATCCAACATGAAGTAAATCAGAAGATAAACTTATATTTCTATTCTAAATAAGAATTTTAAGCAGGAACTCTTTTTTAAAAAAAATACTAAAAACCGTAATATTTTCGTAATTAATGAAATTTACACTCATATTAACAAAGAAAAAAATATTTTACGCTGCGTATACCTTGTTTGAGGTCGTAATATAAATATTTATTGGTTAGGTAAGCTTATTTCTTTCCATATAAACGTTATCAAAATTTATTTAACAAAACATTTCATGGATTTTGGAGCAACATTTGTTTATTTTTTTGTTTTTGGCAAAATTTTACTATTAATTTTTTTTGATAAAACCAATCTAACCTTCCCAAAGTACAGATAACAAGCTTTAGAAAGTACGATTGAAAAATCTTGATATCACATTTTGAACTAGAGTTTTTGGTTTTTGAAGCATGGCCTAAAAATTCAAATTTGTCATTTTATGAAATTATTTAATATTTTGACAACTGTATTTTTTTTAAAACAATTTTAAGATTTTTTTCCATTGGCACACTTTCTCAAGTATCATTTTGGAAGTGAAATGTACAAATTTTAGATGTTCATTTCGAAAATTTAAAGAATGGCAGATCTTTAATTGATTTTATAGATAATTCTACTTTGACCTAATCATATATTACTATCCTATTTTTTTCCACATTTGAAAACATGACACCTCACTTCTTCTTCATTCCTTCATATACATTTTTTACAGCTCAATTTGATCAATTAAATTACAAGTAATAACAAATTAAGTGAAGCGTGTTCGTGGCTACGTGCTCCTCGAGAGATGCACTTTAATGTCGCCGCCTCACATTTTCGTACGTTATAAAAAAAAAGTCCGCAGCTTACAGTTTTCATTGAGAGAACTTTTTTTTCACCTTTTCCATCCAAAATCTACCATTCTTTCGAATGGTGATATCAGTTTTTCAAAAAAATAATATTTTTCTAGATATTCATTAAACAATGTAATTTGGAAACTTATTTGTTAAATGAAAAATTAAGCACACACTTTACGGTTGGTAACTTTCAATATAATGTTCCTCACTGATGTACAGTAAAAAGTTACCGCAGTGCCCTAACTTTCTGAAGCTGAAATGTAATATTATTCCACTATTTGAATTATTTCAATTTTACCACTCAAAAACTACTGAATATTAAAAAAAATGCGACAATTATCCAAAGTTTCATAAAATTTACAAAAAACTTTTTTTGGAATATATGTTGTCAATATTTGTATTTTGTGCTCTTTCAGGTAGATAACCAAAACACAAATTTTCCTTATTCCATCACTTACCTGTTGTGTTACTATTTACTGGTCGAAAGAATCGAAGTATATTGATATGGCATTGATAAGTCACGTTTTCCTCTTTGGGAAATCAATCCCTTGCTGGTAAAAATTGATCTATTCATTTTCCCAGAAAATCAACTTTGATAGTAGTGTTTTCTTGACAATAAATACACATGAGATTTTGGAAAAAAACTGATTGGCTTAGAGAAATCATACACTGTATATATAAATAAATAATTTATTTCTGAAAAATTTGTGAGTAAATACATTTTAAACGAGTACAACAAAAATAATTTCTCTAGAGTCTACAAAGTACAACAAAATATCACAATTCCTTATAAATAAACTCGGTTCAGAACAGTCATCTGAAGAATTTGTAATAAAATCTTCGTATTAGTCAGTGTCAGAATATTTTTTCATTTTCCGAGAATATGTATTCTGAACAAATACTTTTATTTTTCGTGACAATAAATACAGATAAGATTTTGGATAAGAGAAACAATACGCTGTATATATAAAAAAATCATTAATTTCTGAAAGTTTTGCTAGTAAATACATTTCAAACGAGTAAAACAAAAATAAATTCTCTAGAATCTTCAAAATACAAAAAAATATCACAATTCCTTATGAATGAACTCGTTTCAGAACAGTCATCTGAAGAATAAAATCTTCATATTAGTCAGTGTCAGAATATTTTTTCATTTCTCGAGAATATGTATTCTGAACAAATACTTTTATTTTTGGCCAGTCTTTATTTTCGAATAATTGTGAGTATTTCACCTTCAATTCCTCACATTCATATCTCTTTGGGGGAATTCTATTCTTTATATGTTTTCCAAAATATTCTGTGACCATTTTTTTTTGATCTGCAGTCCATTTCACCAGTGTCCTTTTCATTCCTCTTTCAATGTTCTTTTTTCCAGGCTTTTCTCTAATCTCAGTCACACTATGGGTTTCATCATCTTCTACGGAGTGTTTCCCTATTTGTTCATCATCATGTAGAAACATATCATGTTCAATCAAACTGTCATCTTTTCCGTTATCATCTTCATCACTGCACTCATTTATCGAATCGAGGAGATCTTCATTCAAATTGATGTCAATTTCGTCTAGCGTTTTTCCCTTGTATTCACCAAGATTTCCACTCTCAAGCAAAAGAAGAATTTTTGAAATTTTTGCAGTTTGGTGAAGATCATCAGGCAATCTATAAGAATTCTTATGGACACCTATTGTGTGTCCCATAAATGTGGCCAACTGGTCAATTTCCGTTTCGTTCAGAGAAAACAACTGGGATAATGTCGCCAAATGCTTACGTAACTTGGTACACGTTATGGACGAGGGATTTTTCGCTCCACTTGCACGTGCATAACTTTGTAAAACTTTGTATCCAGTTATGGGTGTTACGAGTCCTGGCTTACCAAATAAATAAGGATTTTATCATCCACTTGTTTATTCCTCACCGATAAGAGTGCACTGATATGCTCTTGCACATCCTTACTGAATAAAACAGGCACACCTCTTCCCCTTTTTCCTCTTATAACTACCCTTTTGAAATTCTGCAATAAAAATTTTTCACTTGAGGATACAATTGGATCAAATTGCTCATACCTAGTGCCTTCTTCTTAAGACTCGCAACTCAGATATGTATGGAGGAAGAGTCTTTGTAGTTCACCAGGTATTTACAAATAATTGTATGTGTAGGCATGTATGGGGGTATGTGTACTCATAGCTTCCTTTTATTCAATTTTTTATTTTAATAATAACTGATGACATATACACAATTTTATTAACTGTGCCAATTATTGTCAATCTACACATTTGACTCATTTATTGTATCATATAAACATTATATATGAAGAGATATAGTTATAGCCATGCGCAGAAAAACTTCCTTATGGCTGCTCTTGTGTTTGTTTTCCATAATATCCAATTTCTACTTTGAATGAAATTCTTCTGAAATAATAAGTTGTATGGAAATTTTAATAAAATTGTAATATCAAGTGAAATATACTGCAACCTCATATCATTCATTATATCCTGACGATAATTTTTCAATTATTCGTTTTCTATGGAATAACTTTCATGTGATTTGATTCCCGCTTCCAACCAATAATGCTCATTCAAAGCAATCGTCTTTGCGCAAAAAAAAGAATCGTTTGTTCAGTTCCCTTTTGGAACACGCCCGCCCTTGAGTATAAACACTTTGGAAAAGTCTGCAGTCCACATAAAAATATAGATTTACCGCCTCATAATGCTGCAATTTGTAACCGAAATATAGAAGAACAATTTGTGAATTCTAAAACAAATGTTAAGGTTCTGAAAGACTCAATTTCTTGAAAATTTATAAAAACACTAGCATTACTCATTTTAAAATTCCCTGAAACTCATAAAAGGTTATTTCTGGCGACTTAATAGTGACAAATCAATGTAACTGACTATTGCATTCATATTTTATATGTTTTTCTTCTCATGAATCTCCAATTCCTGTGAAAGCATGTAGAAGACAGGTAAAAATATTTCAAAGAATAATACTCACTCGCAAAATAGACATAAACGGGCACCAGAACTTCGCACGTGTTTGCACACTGCACACTGACCAGAATGTGTTTGTGTACACGGTTGCCAGACTGAGGACGCATCAGCATGCTACAGGTGAAAGAAGTATATTCCAAATATATTGGGTTTCACGATTTAAAGCGCCCCCCAAACAGAAATTGTTTGAACTAAATGTATACTGCAACTTTCACAGACCGTATAATACTACGTCCTTAATCATATTTTTCTGGTGTACCCAACTTCCGCGTTTTTTAATGAATGTTTTCTGTTTTCATATTCTATGGGAGCTCTGGATGCGGAGTACAATTTGCGAATATAAAATTCGAAGGTTTGTTCAAAATAATGGAATTATTGTTGGAAAACAATACTGCGTCCGGTATACGGACGTTGTATCATTCAGGACGCGGTAGTGTATGGTCGGAAACCCACGTACGGACGTTATAGTGTACGCGGGATAAATATATATATATTTATATATATATTATATATATATAATATATATATATAAATATATATATATATATATATATATATATATATATATATATATATATATATATCTATATATATATATATATATATATATATGAACATCTCATTATCATCCGGGCATCATTACATTAACAAATTACTATCTTCCAAGCGGCGGGCTCCAACAGAGCGTCCATATACAGACACATTCGAAAATTTTGTTGGACGACTTCTTGATAGTAGAACCTACTTTCTTGAATACTTCTGTATATTATTAGTTCAACGTGTTTGCTGCCAGCTGCGCAAGGCGCAATTTCTGTATATTCATTGGAAGGTATATACAACTTTCAGAGCGCCCACCTCCAAGCGTTTTTCAATTTGTGGGAAATAGGCAACCCTGGAAAATATTAGGTATGGTTTTTCATACACCAGCGGCTTCTGAAAATCGTCATTGGCAGTATTCGTTGGTAATATTTTTCGTACGACCATGCTATTTTTAGAACGGTTGGTTGTGCTTACTACTTGCTAGGGATAACGCGACAGTAGGTAATTCACATACCGTTTCGAATTCATTAGTGAGATGAGTGTAGGCAGATTTGGCATCTTGTTGTTTTGTAACTTCTTCCAACGTTTCGTTTTTGAACATTTCTTCTGATTTTGTATAGTTGTTTTCATGTTTTTATTTCGATAATGATTTATTGATAGGTATGTATGTTGTGTAGTGATCTTATAAGCTTGTTTCAATGATAGCTGGAGTGAAAGATGTATTATGTGAGGTGTTTTTCTACTTATGAAGATATGATCAATTGTAGTGCTAGTATGTTAACTCCGGTGGGGGAGATTATGTATGAGATAAATCCATTTTCTCTTGGTTTATTTGTTAACTTCAATATAGAAAGTTTGTTCATCAGTTTTCATCAGTTTTCCGAGTTTATTTATTTTTGTCTGTTTCTATTTTTGTTTTTTTGGTATTTTTTGCATGTCTCGTTATAGTTTTCTTTTAAGTCATGCTTTCCAATAACTGCCATGAGGATCTTCCTTCAAGTGGCATGTCGTTTCGTTATAGTTCTTTTTGTAAATGTAGCTGTTGTAAATTTCTTTAGATTTCGTTTATAATATTATATCTTATATCATTGTCTCTAATTACAGACAGAGGCAAATTGTCATCGCTTTCATTTGTATTCAAGAAAAGTTTTCGGGGCATACTTTGTACGTCTGGGACAGTTGTGAGTCTACATCACTGCTGCTTTCCAAATCAGATTCAGTTGAAATATAGCTCATCTGTGACTGAATCGTCCTCATCACTAACATTGAAATATGTGTTTATATTATATTCAATAATACTCTACGAAATTGTTGAAATGTTGATTATTTTGTTTATTATATATTTCTAAAGTTAATAAAGTATAAAAAATCGAGTAAATATTGTGGAAGAGCAATTATTTATATTTTACATGATTATCAGTTTTATGTCAGTCATTTCACAACGTTTAAAAAAATACGATATCCGAAAAATTTGCATTAGGTTGCTGAGAGTTAATTATATTTGAAATAAAAATCTTTAGAAAAAATTCAATTGTTTATAATCGTTTTTTTTATTATTTAAATTATATATTAGGAATTTTTTTTCTTTGAAGTTCATCATTGGTTATCCTCTACCTAATATTTTCTTTATCAATAATGTTTATCTTTATTAATTTGACAATTAGTTCCAAACAAACTCTGATTGAAATTATATTTATGAGTCTACATCACTGCTGCTTTCCAAATCAGATTCAGTTGAAATATAGCTAATCTGTGACTGAATCGTCCTCATCACTAACATTGGAATATGTGTTTATATTATATTCAATAATACCCTATGAAATTGTTAAAATGTTGATTATTTTGTTAATCATATATTTCTGAAGTTAATAAAGTATAAAAAATCGAGTAAATAGTGTGGAAAAACAATTATTTATATTTTACATGGTTATCAGTTTTATATCAGTCATTTCACAACGTTAAAAAAAAAACGATAATCGAAAAGATTTGCATTAGGTTGCTGAGAGTCAATTATATTTGAAATAAAAATCTTTAAAAAAAACAATTGTTTATAATCGTTTTTTTTATTATTTAAATTATATATTAGGATTCCATTTTTCTTTGAACTTCATCATTGGTTATCCTCTACCTAATCATTTTCTTTATCAATAATGTTAATGTTTATTAATTTGACAATTAGTTCCAAACAAACTCTGATTGAAATTATTTTTTTTTAAATGGTACAAAAGATGACAAAAACAACCATATACGACAAACTTTCTTTTATTTTTCTAGGAAATTCTATAAAAACCAAAAAAAAAAACAATTTGTCGAATATGGTTGTTTGTGTTGCTATTTCTTGTACCATTAAAAAAATCAGAGTTTGTATAAAAAAATATATATATTTTTTTCTGGGTAAAAAAAAAAATAAATTTTAAAAAAAAAAAAAAAATTTTAAAAAAAAAAAAAATTTGTTTGTGAATATAATTTTACAACCTAATGCAAAAACCAATTTAAAAATATTCAACTTATCCATTTGATTTCGATTATGAGTATTTTATAAACAAATAGAGTAGTTTTTCAAACGTTTTGAAATGCCATCGTCAGACATAAAACTGATAATAATATAAAATATCAATTGAAATAAATTTTTCATTCCATTTTTCATATTTTGTTAACTATACTAACTTATAATTAGCAAAAGAAAGGACTTATAAAACATTCTAAGTATTATATATTATTGAGTACACATGTGAAATGTGCTCTGGGAACCAAACACTTTATAGAGTCATGATAAAATCGATGTTTCCAAATAAACTACTTAATTAACATTTTCAAAATTTAATGAAAATGTTTTTTCCAACGAAATTTTATGTATCGAAGTATTCAAATAATCCTAATTTTTTTTTCAAATTCATATTCATTAGTATAAAAAATAATTTTGTGTGCATTGCTATCTCGAGAGAGGCTGTACCTCAGATCAATAGGGTTTACTTATTGATCTGAGGGCTGTACCCCTGTCGTAATGCCTGCGCGGAGCCTTATTTTCAACGTTGAATTAAAATTATAAATAATTGAGAGTAAAAAGTACTCTCAATTACTTCTTCATGGGAAATTTCCTTCTCCTCTAGGTTCTTATTTATAATTTTTTCTATTATCAATAGTTTCTGAGTTATTGCCAAAAAACCGAGGCCTTTTTATTTTTTTGTTAACAACAATACTAAATTTTTGTCGGCGGAAAAAATCAAAAATAGTTTTTTCATAGCGATGTTTTGACTTCTCTGATATTATAGAGAAACATCCTACCTCCACGATTGTTCAATGTCTGTCAGGCGCGTTTGACAATAAAGTGACATGTAGAAAACTTTTTTCACTTAATTTTCCTGTCCTTGTATCTAGTTTTAAATTTAGAATAATAATGATGATACTATTACTTCTAGAGCAGGACCATAACCATTTAGCTACAAACTTACTTTCGTAAGGAAACAATATTTTATCGTCATTTATTGAAGTTTTCTTTCGGAACATGATGAATTTTTTTATATTTTGGAAAATCGGGAAGAACTCAATTATAACACTATCTGAAACCTGGAATGAGTAGATGACTTCAATATATCAAATTTCACAGCTTATAACAATGAATGATTTTTACCAATAATGAAATGAATACTGGAGTACGTATTATACCCATGACTGAAACAAAATTACTGAGACACGCCAATAAAACCGCAAATGGAGAAATGGGAATACGGCCTCATACAGACCGGCAGCAGACGGGTAGCATCCAGGTACAAAGTGTCGTTGCACTCTTTTGATGAATGCCGCTGAAGGCTAAGGTTGAATCCGGCAACATCGCCGGACGCCCACCAGTATACAGGATAAAAGCAAACTATACAACCCGGTCGCTTGAAAGTATTCTTACATTTTTGTTGATTTATTCTTGTAGGATTTCGATTCAGTTTTTCGTAGTATTTGTTATTCTACAAAATAATATAAGTACAGTCGAGAAAAGAATTCAGTAAGTGTCATCTTCAGGAAACACTGAAATAAATAAGAACTTGCAGTTTTCAACATAACTCGTAAGGTAACACATTTTCGAAACTCTCAGAAATAGTCACTCTGCAACTCAAAATTCATGAAAAATCCTCTCAAAAATTCTTGAGGATGGTAATGCAAAAAACGATAACTATTCCAAAAACTCTTGGGAATTTCTGGGAACTGGATAATATATTATCCACAAAGCCATGAAATCATCTTTTTTAAGATATAGTTCCATCATATGTAAATATAGACAGATAATTAGGGATACATATCAGGAGAGAAATGTGGCATGAAATCCACAGTCACACAACATTAACCTTGGAAGAGGTTTTGAAAGGAATTGGATTATATTTAATCTCAACATACTTATGAGAATGAATATTTTTTTTTTTTTTTTTTTTTATTAAATTCAACCCGCATCGACCTCGCAGGGTCATTGGCGGTGGTACAATTTTATTATATCAGGTTCATTACATTGATCTGTTGGATATACTGGAAAACACTTTTCGAGTCACTGTTTAAAATCACTGATATGTCACTGGTTAGCTTGAGGTTGATCCTTTCCTGGTGGTATTGTGGGCAGACGAATAGGTGCTCAACAGATAGTTGTGTGTTACAACGTTCACAGCTTCTTGGTGTAGAATGAATATTGTTCATGAATATTTGGAATCACCCTAGAGTTTCCGATTGCTGCAACAATAGCAAATCTAGTAATGGAGTATGTTGAGAAAAAAATCATCAGATCACATACAGAACATTATTTTTCGAGCGATATATAAGTGATTGCATAGTATTTATTTCCACTGAAAACAACCAATGATGAACTTTACGATACAAAAATGATGGATCTGATGTTTATCAATCGGATAAAATCAATAATCAGGGAAGAATATTGACTAGAAAATACAAAAAGTCCACTTTAAAAAATTAAAACCCGAAAACACAAAGGACAAACAACTCTTACAATATATCGAATACCTTTAAAGACTGTTAAAGTACCTATCTAGGTCGAACAAAACAATATTTACTAATGCGATCCTAAGCCCAAAAATATTCAGAAAGTGACGTTACAGCTTTACCAAACATGAAAACAAACATAGATTCGATATTGACGTTGAAAGTTTGACCAGAAAAAAATCCAAAATTTAGAATGCTCTCGCAATGATACTTATAAATATAGATATGGAATTTTTCTGAAAATTTCCCAGGATAATGATGGTATCTTCTTGGAATACCAGGCTATTTTTTCATGATTTATTTTCAATTCATTAGTCACTTATCAAATCCAAGAGAATATTTTCCATATTAGGTTTGATCGTTTATCCATTTGTCAGCTATGAATATCACGAAGAAATCCGAATTTGAGGAGAACCCATTCACTTCACAGGTCACTTACTCGCATATAACAAAAAATGTCATGTCGAAAGATTTTTTATCCCCAGTCAACAATCGAACAAGCCAAACCTAAATGACTATGATCTATCAGTACTGCTTTTGAACATTCGGTGACTTAGACACAAATCAGATGAATTGTTTTTATTCTTGGAACCAGTGAATTCTCCAGATATTGTTCTTCCCACTGAAAACTGGCTCAAAGCTAACGAATTGTTCTATATACGCAATTATGAAACTCTCTCTATTTATTGTAGATCCAATTCGATACATGGTGGTACTCTCATAGTTGCAAACTCAAGCTTTCTTGAAAATAACTCATTTCTAAGAATTGATAAATCTGATATTCATATCTCTGAAAAGTGTTTTGAATTGTCAATGATATTTTCTAAAAAACTAATTCATACATTTTATGTATTCATTGCACCCTCTTGTTGTGTGACATAATTTCTAAAGCGATCTGCCAAATCGCGCAAAAAATATTTTAAAGGGAGATGTCAATATTAGTTTTAGTGATAATAACATAATTAAACTAAGACTGGAATATCTGATTGACTGTTATAATATTTGTTTGCATGTTGAAGGTCCTACTAGGTTTTCTCAATTCTCGTCCTCAACTATAGACTACATTTTTCGAATATCGATCGAGAATATATCATGTTCCGTAATACGTGCTGCTCTATCTGATAACGAGGCTGTATGGGGAAAATTTTTTTTCCATTTATTCAAAGTCAAAAAATCCCCAATCGAAACGTGGTAGGATCTTTAACAAGGCCAATTATGGTAAGTTCCATCAACTATGCTCTGATACTGACAGGAAGTCAATTTGTTTTCCAGTTATCAAATTCACGCATTCCGTGAAATATTACTTTTTAAATTCAACACGGCCTTTCCTGTTGATATCATTAAACAAAAAAAAACCTTGGATCACAAAAGGCCTGAAGACTTCCTCTGAAAACCTTCGTTTGCTGCATATGATCAGGAAGTTCACTTATAACATACATTTCCATCAATATACTTTCATGTATATAGAAGTTTGTACAGAAAACTCATTAAAATCTTGAAGCAAAATTATAACAATGATAGAATAATTGTCACAAGAAATAGACAGAAGGAATGCTGGAATATTATAAATGAAATTCGTCAAACAAGTCGTAAAAATCAAGTTGACCTTTATGATGACCTTTCTCCCAACGAACTCAATGAATACTATTGTAATATTGCAAGCAAAATAACATCAAATATGATTTCCTCCACAGACCCCATGAGTTATTTGAATACTGAAACCCCCAAAGATTCCTTTTATTTTATTCCTACCAATACTCAAGACCTGAAAAAAGTCCTTCTGATCATCAGAAACGGAAATTCTGCTGGGGAGGATAGTATATCGGTAAATATTTTCTAAAATTTGCCTGATTCTGTATTAGATGCACTAGCTTCCGCTATCAACAACTCATGGCAATCTGGGCATTTTTATCCGTGTCTGAAATCAGCCAAGGTAATTCCCCCTCATAAAGGAAGGAAAATCGACGAAACCTCTGATTATTGCCCTATCCAAATCAATCGAAAAACTTGTAGAGACTCGCATCATGGCCTTCATAGAACATCAGAGCCTACAAAACCACAAGCAGTTCGGTTTTCGAAGCAAGCAAGAGTACAAATGATGCAATGTTCAAACTTTTGAAACATCTTTATGGTCAAATTATCGATGGAAAAATAGTTGCAGCAGCGTTCCGTGACTTAACAAAAGCGTTTGACTGTGTAAGTCACAGAATACTGCTACAAAAACTCGAATTTTATGGATTTAGAGGATGTGCGCTTGACGGGTTCCAGAAAAATTATTTATCGGGCAGATATCTTCCGAATGCGAAAACATCAAGTACGGCATTCCACAGGGGTCAGTTTTGAGGCCTGTACTGTTTTTGTTATACCTAAATGATCTAGCGCTTCCTAAGTTCAAGACACTCTCTTCGGTAATGATACCACTATCAACAAGACCAAATTATTTTCCTTCACGTGTGACATTGAAGGTATAATATTGGCCATGCTACACTTGAACAACAAATTTCTTGGCTTTAACAACGAACGAAATTCCAAGAAATATTTTGTCTATTATTGAAAAACTGGCCTCAGGATGTTACGCGGTGAAAATTGTCACGAGCAAGATTGGTTCTGAAACAGCAAAAACAGTGTAGTACGCCCCTCGTGGAGTCCCACCTCAGATACGGAATTGCCTTCTGGGACATGTGCAGCCAACAAAGACAGGTTCAACATATCCATTCTACAGAAGAGAGGGTCGAGAGGGTCGACATTCGTCCAATCCGTTTTCTATCTCTATCATCTTCATTTATATTATAAAGCGTGTGCTTTGTTTTAAAAAACCGAAATAATCTAGAAATTCCTCAGATACATCACAGAACACATAGGATAAATTATCTAAATCAACCTGTGTCCCATATCCTCCCCGAATCTGACTAGGAAATCAATTATATATGAAGGTATTGGAATATATAATCACCTACCTTAACTCTTTTTAAGATTTCGGAAGTTTATAAAACATGTAATACTTGAGGGAGCTCTCTATAATTTGGGAGAGTAATTCTACAACTATATATTATATATATATATATATATATATATATATATATAAGTTCTCAAGCGCATCTGACGTACTATTCTATATATTATATATGCCTGTATAGGTGTGTCTTTATATGTTTATATGTGTGTATCGCATTAGTAAATTTATTCCAAAATGTTCTATACTCTTGTGTAATGATGGCAAATGAGTTATTGAGCGCATCTGACGTACTACTTCATTAATATGTATATATATATATATATATATATATATATATATATATAGTGTTATATAATGATAATATAACAAATTATTATGTTATTATTTCACCTCACACTTTGGGTGCCAATTTGTTATGTATTGATAAATTGAATAACAATAGTTGTTGTTATATAATGAAGATTGCTAATAGTTTTTATGCTATTCTTTGTGAGCCAAATTGATATGATATAGATAGATATTTTCGCCCTGTATATGTATTGTATGCTGTAATGATAATTGCTAGAACGTCACTGTTCTCTCGTCAGCTGTGCCAATTGTATCACTTTTCTCACCACGGCTAAGCAACAGTTGGTACGCCTCTTACCTCAGATAGCCGGTTCAGGCAATAGAGCCACTAACCACTGCTGTCTAATTTCAATTTATTCAATGGTCTTTGTTATGATTGTTGATCATTGTAAGAAAACAAACAACAAAGTATCAAAAAGCAATTATTTCCTTTATTCAGAAAGACTTAATTTTACCTGGCCTACGAGAAATAACTTATACTAATGTGAATCTTCAAATATTCACAGATAATCATCAAAATCAAATCATGGATAGATAGACAGAACCTCACTTTTTCCTTGAGAGTGAATTTTTCTGTTATAGTTCAAAATAAAGTGAAATAAAGTTCTTCAGATGTGAAATACGTTATTTGTGAAATTGTTCAGGACCGGATGTGCACTATTAAAGTTTTTATACCTGCTGGAAATGTCGGTGTTCAAGATATGCCCTGAAACTGGATCCTTTCTCACTCCAAGCTCTATCAGGAACTCCAATACCATAAATCAGGAACCATACAGATGCATAAATCAGATTTGGACACTTGAATATGTTGTATAATTGAGGTAATATTGTTTTTTTTTCTTCTAATGTTGGAATTATTCCATTTTTCCTTCTCTCAAAATGTTGCGTGGCATTCCCTTGTAAATTTATTTTCGATCTCTTTTTTTTTGGCTTTGTTTGTTGCTCCCTTGGATACCAATCTTCCCTCTTCTTTTTCATTTGAATGTTTGAATTCGTGCACCAAATTGTCACATTCCACTGTTTGGGTTCATCTTATATAATTTATATATACAACTATTTTCCCATTCTTATTACTATGTACATATTTCAATAATAATTGCTTATGACATCACCCCTTGTTATTCTCTCACAATTTAATTTTCCATATGACCATCTATTCCTGATTGGCTATTCTCATCAAGAAGTTTGCTGTTCTACCATTGGCTACTTTAGTTAGCTACAATTCATATACTGTATGTTTCAAATTTATAAATGTGTTGATCACTTTTATTCATGAAAATTTTGTAAATCTAGACTTTTGTTGTCTTTTACCAGTATGGGTTATAATCATTATGACAGTTTTTTTGTGGGTTTTATAAAAAATTTTTTCCTTTTGAAACTGGCATAACATAACATAACAATAGATATATATATATATACATATATATATGTATATATATATATATATATATATACATATATATATGTATATATATAAATATATATATACCTTCATTTATGCTTGAACTTTTTCAACTTTGTCAATAACAACATTTCATTCTTTGACAATGAAGTATATTTCTCTATCTCTCTCTCTCTAGATTTCTCCAATTAATCTCATCCGACATTCCCCCGGTATACGAGAGTCGCTGCTCATATACGGATTTAATTTCCAAATTCTGAATCAATTTGTATTTTCATGAGCCACTGGACAATTCAAATATGGAATGGAGAATTCACAATAATATATGGGAAATATAACCCGGAACTACGATTTTCCATTTCAACGCGACTTTTATGCAAATGTTCGTAAAAAATTCAGCCGTTAGGCATATTGTCGCTTCGAAATAATTCATTAGAGTGGAGAATTGTAGTCTCATTTTTGAATGCAAGTATTTTTGTAGTTAAAAACTTATTGACAATGCTCATTGGTGAAGGGTTGCGATATTTGATTAAACAACGTGGACAGGAGAAAGAAACAGCCCCTAACATCATCTGCGAATATAGGCACTCAAAAACAGGTATGGATCTGAAAAACCTAATAAACAGATTAGTGTACCTCATGAAAGACACACATCTGTATAACAAGGAACCAAATGATGACAGCAAAAAACATTAGCCACCCGTATGTCTCAGTGTTGAGAGAATCCCTAAAAGAAAGTCGTTTCTCTCATTCGTCTGCCTTCAACTAACCAACCATCTGATTCAATTTTTCCATTTCAATGTTTCAATTTCAGTTTTTGAATTTCAATTTTCCAATTTCAATTTTTCAATTTAAATTTTTCAATTTCAATATCTCAGTTTTAATTTTTTAATTTCAATTTTTCAATCTCAATTTTTCAATTTAAATTTTTCAATTTCAATTTTTCAATTTTAATTTTTTAATTTCAATTTTTTTATTTCAATTTCAATTTTATTCATATATCGATACATCTACAAGCATTTCTTTTAATAGAGAGTTTCGAAACGATTACTATGGATTCATCTAAGCTCGGGAGAGCTTGTGTTGTGTTTCCAAGATAATCTGTTAATGGTACAATTTTCCTTGGAAAATGGGAAAAAAAATATATATATATATATATATATATATATATATATATATATATATATATATATATATATATATATATATATATATATATATATATTACACTCATATATGATTTGATGGGAAGTCTGAGTCGAAGAGAGTTCGTCATCTCTATAATATTGTTAGTAACATATTCATATTCGAGAGCATAAGGTTTTCTACTTCTTTTTTTAAGCGATTTGTATTTTCTATACACTTGAGAGGATTTGGAAGCATATTGGATAATTTTGGACCATAGAGAAATATGGTGTTCTGGGTGTGAGTTTTTTTAAATTGGTAGGTAACTGATTGATGTTTGGTGAATCTGGTGATCCGTGCATTACTATTGTTCATATTTTTTTTCTCCAAATTCCACACCAAGGCGTTGAGAAGTTTGGTTGTTTTTATAATGTATTGTGGAGAAATGTATTATGACATTTTTAGTCCAGTGTTTTGAGTTGTTTGTAAATTTTTTATAATAGAATTATTTGTTCAACCCCACGCGATAATACAACAGTTTTCGAGAGTTTGTTGGTGAGTATATCTCTGATATTATGAAATGTATGAATAAGTTTTCTCATTCTTTTGATGACATAGTTTGCACGATCTTCCCAACTCAGGTGCTGGTCCAATATAACTCCCAGATATTTCAATGTTATGGTTTTTTCAATAATGGCATTTTGCATGAGGTTAGGGACAGTTTTTTTCGTGGATACAAATTTGTGGATATGTGGTTGATCTGGTGCCAACAGTGGAAAAAGTTTTGTGTTTGGTTTCATCTATATTGGGACTGAGTTCACTCAATTTTAACCTGCTGATAATGATTCGATAAGTAATTTCCCATAATATCTAGAGCTTGACGTCGAACACCTACATCAGACAGCTTCTCCAATAGAATACCATGTGGCACATCATCAGAAGCCTTTCTATATCGAGAAATACTACAAGACATTTTTTTTATTTATCAAGATGGAGGTTTTCGTCCCCAAGTAGTTGAAGAACCGCATTCTCGCTGCATTTATTTTTTTGAAAACCATCCTGGTCATTCGAGATAATATTATGTTTTTCGAAGAAAGGTTGTTAAGCCTATCCTCGAGGCATTGCTTAAAGATTTTAACGAAATTACTTATTACCGATATAGGTCTGTAAGTATTCAATTGTTGAGGGGGTTTCCCGATTTATGAACTGAAGTACGGATACTTTGTTTCCATTGCCTCAGTAATATTCCATTTTTGAAAGTTAAATTGATGATACGAACTAGTGGATGACTTATGTGAAGATGTCAATTTTTGATAATTTTCGATCATATTCTATCTGGACCAGGAGAGCAGCTGTTTTTCAGCTCAGAGATTCTCATGAAAACTTCATTAGGTGTAGGATAATACCGTTCCGTTTTTCTACAATTTTCTCTTGTAAATAGTCAGGTTTATTGATTTTTATTGCCATTGTCTCTCTAATACTGAAAAATCATTAAAATTTCTACTCTGTTATTTTCAATGATTTCCACTCCTTCTGGGTTGAATATTGTTGAATTAATAATGAGTTTTTCTGAAGAAGATAGATTTGAGGCTTCTATTATGACTTTCCAGGATTCTTTACAATTTTGCTGAGCTTCTGATAGTTTATTTTTGTAGTAGTCATTATTTGTGTTTATGATTGATTTCTTCAGAATTCATGCGAGTGGAGCGCAGTTTTTTTTAAGAACGTCCGTATGCTTGATTGACTTCACCAGACCAGCAGTATCAATTTTTAAACGATTGGTTAGTTTTTTAATAAATTTTTCATAGCAATATGTACCTTATCAGTTCAATTTATTGAAATCAATTTTCTCAGTAAACCTCAGTTGCAGGTTTTCGATTTTTGGCTCTTGAAGTCCTCATAGATATGAAAACTGCCAAATATCCATCATAGATGTTTCTACCACTGCGGAAGATATTTCAAAAAATTAATCAATTGCTATTACTTTCATTTACAAAAATGTGATCAATAATACTGTTTGTTGTGTAACTCTAATATTTTTTATTTTTTTTTATGTTCTGGTTCCCACGAAAATGGATATCCTGTGATGTTCAGAGAACATCGTGGGAACCAAGGGAAAGAAGGTAGGAGTTGGTGTTCTTCTTGAATTTCTGGAGGTTGTATGCCTCGGGGAACACTTCCCTAGGCAATGAGTTCCAAAGCCTCGCTGTTCGTTGGATGAACGAGTCTTTGGAAAGTGATGTTCTGCAGGTCTCCAAAGTGACCACGACGGGTTAATCTCGAAGAGACTGCCAAAGCAGGAACGATTGTTGATATTTCAGAAGAACATCGCCCATGAAAATATCTATAAAATAGAGACAAATCGCCAACTTTTCTACGGTGTTCCAGACAAGTGAGCGAGTTTGTAAGCGAGGCATCACCGACGAGACGAATTTCCCTTTTTTGGACAGAATCCAATAGCCTCAGGATATGTTTAGGTGCCGCGCTCAAAATATGGGAAAAGTATTCAAGGACAGGCCGGATCTGTGCCTTATAGATCCATAAGCAGCGGAGGGGGGGTGAAATAGCTCTTGGCACGAAACAAAAAACCAAGTTTTTGGGATGGCACTTTGGCAATGGACCTCACGTGATTTTCCCAGGAAAGGTTATTGCTGATAGTAATACCAAGCATCGATATGGATGACTTCAGTGGTATGGTTACTCCTGACAAAGTTATGTTAGGCACAGTGAGATCGGCTTTTCTAGAGGAAAGACATGCTTGTGTTTTGTTTGAATTGAATTCTACCAAGTTATTAGATCCCCACTCGAGAATTGTTGCTAAGTCCATATTTATATTATTAACATTTCTTCCTCGTTCATTTCTGGTTTCACGGGCTGATATAGGGGCCCTGGAAGAGAAAGCGGTATGGAGGGTACTATCATCGGCAAAGCTGTGTACTGGACAAGAAGTTGCTTTCAACAGGTAGTTGATGTGAAGTAGAAATAGTGTTGGTGCGAGAATAGATCCTTGCGGAACACCAGCATTTATGAAAAGAGTGTCAGATGAAACTCCATCGACCACTACATGGAGAGACCTGTTTGAGAGAGAACTAGCGAGCAGAGAACACAGCTGAGGGGGCAAGCCATAAGACGGAAGCTTGGCGAAGAGTCCCTGGTGCCAAACTCGATCGAGCGCCTTGGAGATATCTAATGCAAAAGTTTCTCCATACTTTTCAATAGATAGCTGCCATATATGTGAGACGTTGATCTCTGATGGCGGAAGCCATATTGCCTATCGTTGACAATTCCTGAGTCTTCCAGATATTTCATGAGCTCGATGTTGATGGCTTTTTCCATGACCTTTGAAATAATAGATAGCAGTGCGATAGGTCTGTAGTTGCTAGGTAGGGCCTTTTGCCTTTTAGGGACTGGCTGTACTCTTGCAATTTTCCAATTGGACGGAAATACCCCCAAATTGTAAGAGTGGTTGAACAACTTGCAAAGAACAGGTGTTAGTTCGGGGGCACATTTCTTGAGAACAATCGGCGGGATTCCGTCAGATCCACAGGCTTTGTTGGTGTTGAGACCCAGCAAAATCTTTCTGATAGTACGTTGGCGAAAGGTGATCTCGGCCATGTGACTGTCAATAGGTGTAATGTTCGGGGGTTGTTTTCCCGATGAATCCAGAGTGGAATTTCCAGCAAATAGGTGCGCAAAAATATTGGCTTTTTCCTGGGCAGTCGTTGCTAGTGTTCCATCTTCTTTGGTTAGAGGAGGAAATGAGCTGGAAGTGAAGTTTCTTCCCACAGTTTTGGCAGAAAGAACAAAATGAACGGGATACCGTAGGACATTCAGCAAGTTTTGATCGTATTTTGGCATTGTGGGCATCTTTGAGCATTCTATTGTCTCTTTGCATATGCCTCTAGCCTCGACATATGCTGCTCTGGTCTCAGGGCCCGGATTTTTTAGCCATCGATGGTATGCTGCCTGTTTGGAAGCCACAGCTCTAGAGCAGGTTCTGTTAAACCAGGTCTTATCGGATGATGTTCTTCTTTCGGTATTCGGTATGTAAGTTTGCATCCCCCACATGATGATTTCAGAAATTGTCTCAGCACATCGTGTTGGATCTACTGAAGAGAAACAAACTCTCTTCCATGGAAACGCTGAGAAAAACATACGAAGACCTTCCCAGTCGGCCGAATTGTAATGTCACATGATTTGGGGTGGTATTGTGCAGCTCGATGGTGAATGGAAAGAGCATGATGTGGAGATGAGGGTGTGATCAGAGTTTCCAAGTGGGGCACAAACTTCTATTCTATACGGGTCAGGATTGGTGGTGAGGAAAAGATCTAGTGTATTGGCAGACTGGTTGTTGACATCAGGGATGCGGGTTGGTAGCTCGACCAGTTGTTCTAGACCATGAGTGATGGCGAAGGCCTCGGCTTGACGACCCGCATCATCTGTTTTGTTAGAGAATTTGAGCCAGGCAGCGTTATGTACATTAAAGTCTCCCATGATTATGGTTTCAGCTGTTGGATGGTTCTCCTGAATGTAGTCCAGTTTGAGTGATAAAAACTCAAAGAGGTCGTTATATGAAGGTTCATTAGGTGATAGGTAAAGGCAGCAGAGGAACTTAGTCAGTTTGGTATCAGATAGCTTGAACCACATCACATCAAAGTCTTTTGGTTCCAAACTCTCTTCACGTTGGCATGAAAGGTTAGCCTTAGCGTAAAGGCAGACTCCACCTTTGAACCTGATTCGAGAATGGAGTTCGTAACCAGGACAAAGCATATGGACCTTGTTGGTGGACGAGTTTACTTGTGTTTCTGTTAGAGCCAGAATATCCGGTTTTTTCGTCTGTAGGTGATGGTGGACGTCATTGATGTTCTTGTTGAGTCCGCGGATGTTGCAAAAATTAACCTTCAATGTTGAGTCCCCTCGAGTACCTCTCGCCCGGAAATCCGAATGGACAGGTATTTATATACCCGTTTATGTGAAATATGGATCCATAACCCTCCAGGATATTGATATAATTTTTGGTCTGATCTGATGAAGTATGTGATATATTCACCCACGAAAAATTCAACTTGTTTTTTTCTCAAGCCGGGAAGGTATAAATTCAAGTGGTCAATATATATATATATATAGATTCAACTGAAGAAGGAGGTCTATATGGAGCTGTCAGCACAAAGAAGTCTCAGTAATATGAAGGGTACAGGGAAAAAACGGTACTAAGTCTGAGAAGCAGTAGATAAAATTGGTAGATAAATGGGGTTTAGCAAATATTAAAAAAAAAAAATTTTGAGAAAAAAAAATTATTATGATAACTTGCCATGACTAAGCCCGTTCATCCCCAGTTCATTGAATAATTTTTATCTTTATCCTAAGTTTCGCATTGTGTATAGTACACGAAATCGCAGTATAATAAACACAGATTCCAAAAATGGCCAATAGTTTATTGACTAGATGGTTTTGACAATCGTTTAATGTTATAAAATGATTTAACTTTTGCAAAATGACCTTCATGCATGGTGTTCAGTTCCTTGATCTCATTATTTAATGAAATTTCTCTGGATTGTTTTGGCCCTCCATTTTTCGAGTAGCCTGCGGTTGGTCCAGTATCTGCTTTTTCTCTCTCAAATTCTAAGACCTTTTTTTTTGCCAAGTACTCGTCGCACGTACTGTAGGTGTCAGTTCGCGGGTACCCAAATGAAATATTAAAATTTTTATCAAAAATTATTCTATACGTTTCGTGAGGAACCTTGCAACTACGGCGCAACTCTTAGAACAATTTCAACATCTTATTTAGATTTAATCCTTCTGGTAGGTGAATTTTTTTACTATCTTCGGTGTTCTAGTGGCTACATCGTCCCTCAAATAATGAAATATGAGTGAATATTTTTTGGAAAGTGGCATACGTTAATTTGTTTGGCCTGTTTTGAAGTTTTCCTCTTTGATCTTTCGAAGCCATACCAGTGTCTTTCAAGGCCGATACCAAGTGAAGTATTCTGTTTTTTGTAATCCCATGAACAGCTATAAACTCACCTCGACATAGTTCTTGTTCAACTACGTGATTGTCCAATACGTATCTTAGCCTATAATACGCTGCTACATTTCTTAAAAAAAATATTTCTCTTGTTTTCGGGTACGTGGTTGTTCAACTGGCACATTGCTTATAATTCCTCATATGTAAGAATGTTGCTCATAAGTTGAGCTAAGAAAATTAGAATTCTGTGTAATTGTATGTTTCGCTTCTGAAATCTTTTCGGAAGACCCCAGGCGATACCAGTGCCCTTCAGTAGCTTCTTTTGGCTATAGAATTCTATTTTGTGGGATGTTAATTCCAGGAGTATTCCCCAGGATCTATTGGCATTCCTATCATTTAGCAGAAGTCGATGCCATCCTGTTGTAGATTCGGGGGCGTTTTCGAATTCATGAGGTTGATAACTACCAGTTTCGTTTTTTCCATTGGTTTCTCGCAAAACTGAAAATTCAAGGTTGTGATTCCTCGTTCCCTGCTTCTTAGTATTATATTTCCGTGCAAATTCTGAATGCAATTTCCTTATTTCGATAGATCATTATTAACTTTTTGATTAATCATAGTTTCAATATTGAGCCCTTTTTGTTTAAGATTGTTAATTTCTCGTCCACAAGTTTTTCAATAACATTTTTTGTTACTAACTCTATCTGCTATGCTGTTTATAAATTTGTCGTTTTTCAATATGGTGTTCAGAACAGAGTTTGCGCCCGATTATTTTTCTCATTAAATTTCCCTTATAACCCTTATAACCATTTTTAACACTTTTCTGACACTGTTGCTTCGCAAGAACTTCAACATTAACTTATCACTATCAATTGGAATTTTCGAAGAATATATTTCACTACTATTGAGAGATTATTGCGGAGCTCACCTTGATATCTACTCACGGTACGGCAGTCGATACATGAATCGATCGATCGATCAATGTGAATACATGAAAAATTATATAAAATGTTATGATTCTCTGAATTGGTACAGATTGAAATGAAGTTATGAGCTGCAGGTTATATTCATTTCATGTGAATGATGGTTTCTACTACGTTATTAAATGTATTCCTATCCCCACTTTCACAGAACACAGAATATTGTTACCTCATCCTTATATTCCAGTCGAAATCGTTTTGTTGATCCAACTACTTGAATTCATAATTTTTATCAACTGTCTGCTGGAAGAAAACATAAATTGCTACCATTGACTCACTTATCCCTTGTCTTGTAACAGGCCTGAACACGAAATTTCGATCAATACCGACAATGAAACTTTTTTCACGGTCTGATCCCGCTGAAACCATGACTAAGATGGATTTCTCCGCTGGAATCGAACCTTTCAATACATCTGATTAGTGTAAAAGCACATATAGCCAATTCGTTCTTCTTATTCAGCACAATGGTGTTCGCTACATCGATCATGCATGGAAATAGTGAGGGTTCTTTTATTTTATTAACCGCAAAATTTACTTATTCCAGCCCCCGAAGTTACGCTGGGAAATTATAGGATGAAAGCATTGGCGTGTCTATGGTGCTTCCGATAAAGCATTATTTGTATTCAAAAATCACATTCTCGGTCGGGAGGAATGTTGGGTGTTGTTCACGATAGCATCTGACATAATAATAATAATATAATTCCTTATTATTTTCAACAATATGTATAAATTTGCATTTTGGGATAGCGAGAGTAGGATACAGTAATGAGTTGTCTGAAACCACTAAATTGCCAACGTTTCGACGTTTATTGACGTCTTTTCAAGTCTGAAGAATGCCTCTCCACCCTATAAATCAAATTTAAAGCATCTTCATGAACCTCAAAGATAAAACACCAACTTCCGATTGTTCCAAAGTGATATATAAAATAAATCGTCTCAACCTGAAAAATATTATTTCGAGATGACCAAACAATATCTGAAGGCTCGACTTCAACAATATTAATATGACTGCAGGGAAAAAACAAAGACAAATCAAACAAAACGACACTAGCATCACATCATTTCTCCGAGAGACATGAAATCAATTTCGAAAATAATCAAATTGTAGACAGAGAGAGAGAGTAATTATTACAAGAGTATACACAAGTAAAATTATTCAAATATTCCTGAATGACACTTTGATTACGAGAACAGACACTGAAAAATTGAGTATTTGCTATAATCATATTTTCATAATGAACTAGACTAAAATGCTCTTCCACTTCCATGAAGTCTCGTGGATGAGATAGAGCATGTTTTTTCTTCTCAAAATTCATTTGGATTTGTTCCCCCCTCCCCGTACTTTTCCATACAATTTCTTTGTTTAAACGATTGTGGCCCAGAAAATAATTTCATATTTGGAATAGTCCGCCACATGACAAATAATATGGATCTTCAACGAACCCGTCATCCACCGAGCAACCATTTCGTCTGAATAATCAGAAAGGAATATCTTATTTGGTGTTAAATAGTCGTTTTATGACACTTTTCGTATTTCTGTTATATTTTAAGTGTGTTGATTATTTTGCGTTGTTTGTCTGTTTCCCCTATTTATTCCCTACAATTTCGTGACAACCATCTGTATAATTTAAGGTAATAACAAAACATGTATTTGTCAGTCTTGAAAAAGTTATGAATAAACGTCGAAACGTCGACAATTTAGTAATCTCAGACAACTCATTACTGTGTCCTATTCCCGCTATCTCAAAACCCAAATCAAGATTAAGGACGTTTTAAGCTACACAATAATATGTATAAAGATATACAAAAACATACTGAAATTTATGAAGATAATGAGCAAAATTGAATAGAAAATATAAAAAAATAATGAAAAAAGTAAGAAAGAAAGAATGAAATTATCACAAGAAAACCCTTGTTTCTTCCTATTATTTTGTTTCAAATAAATACTTTCCCAATTTTGAATGTGTTTATATCCTGTTTCCTGGAGTGTGGGGATTTCAATAATATAATGATGTGATTTTTTAGCTGAATGAACATGTGAAAGTTTGTAATTTGAATAAAGGTGGCGTAAGAATCCCCTAGAATCTAATGTTTGAATTGTGGACATCGTGTATCTGAATGACTTTTCGATTCAGGTAAGAAGGTTTCTCGATTACTAAGATCTTATGAAACATACAAGCATCATGAAGAATGCCCCTGTTTTCCTTGTGTGACCATCGAGCCTCGCGTAATTCAAGAGAAATACGTTTTCGTTTACCAATTCCCTACATAAGCCAGAAACATGAAATTTATACTTTTTGAATCATGTTTGTAAGCGTAGTCGTCAAGTTAGGAGCATAAAGTGAAAAAGTTTTTCACACAATTTAGCTTTGACTGAAAGTGGACGTAAATGTCTGTGACCAAACATAAATTCCAGTGTTGAATAAGGATGTTGTATGAGTATGCTGATCTGCTTTCCAAATCTAAGGTTTGCATCTTGTATGACTCCAAGGCTTTCTGCTTCTTCGAACAAAGTAACTGGCTCATTGTCTATTTCAACATCAATCGCAACTCTGCCCCATCAGGACAAGTGAATTGATTGGCATGATATTTGGGGGCATTTATGAGTAAGACATGGTCGGTAGCGGCTTCAACAGAAGAATCAAGGTCACTATTGATGGAAGGGCAAGCCATGTCTAGTTTAGGTTGGGGAAAACCTGGATTAAACCTGTTGTCCCGTGAAAGTGTTTTTCGTTTCCATCTAGAAAGTCTGTTTATGTATTATTTTTAATCACATCCAACTCAAACAAACTAGTTTTTGAGCCCTGAAGATGAATTTATTAAAATTAGAAATTTCGGCAAGGAGACAATAGTTCTTCTTCAACAAAATTGATCCAAATCCTAACAATCTCCTCAATATTATATGTTCAAGAGGATCACCAAACTTAATGAAAAAAAAAAAGTTAGACGAGCATTCCACTAGATTTGCGGTATACATAATAAAAAATAGAGGCCCTAGAATAGACCCTTCGGGTACTCGTGATTCGGGTGTCACAAAAGTGGAATTATAATGATCTGTAATGACCATTTGGGTTCTATTAGGAAGATACGATCTCATCAAATTTAATGACTCCCGCGGAAGCCCCAAATAGTGAAAAAGTATATCAAAGGCTTGACTGGAGTCAAGAGGAAATAATGCAGTGAATAATCCTCGATCATTTGGCTTGGAAATATCATCTGTAACTTGAGGCCGAGCAGTCGTACAGTTATATCACGACAACCAGATCGTATGGAAGGTATGTTTCGCGACATATGTTCGTGGTTGAACTTCCATAGCTCGCTCCATCACTCTGGAGTGAACAGGCAGAATGCTTAAGCCTTTCAGATCTCTGTATTCTGTTGGATCTTTCTCCGGTGCAACTTCAACAATAGCTCTTTTCCAGGCTTCCAGGAATTCATTTTGGGTAAGACACGTATTTATAATTTGGATGACATAGATCTACAGTATCGGAAAGTATTTATCTTGGGTATGGTGGTTTCATGAGAGCGTAAAAAATAGCTTGCTATATGTTGAGAGAGCATTAACAATTTCTCCTCGACTCGCTCGAGGAAGAGACATCGACGTCACGACACAGAGATAGGAGAGCCAGGGCGGTCAACTCAGGACGTCAGTATCATACCAGCAGCAGTCGGGAGAATGAGAGCGCTGCAATGAAGAAAAATTATGGACGATAATTTCACATCAGATAATTTAAACAAATTGAAATCAAAATATCTATGGTGCCGTGGTGGCCGCGAAAACAAAAGAAAATTCTTAAACATAAACAAAAGCAAACGATATTTCTGTAAGACAATAAAAACAAAAAAAATATTCCTAACAGAAAAAAAATATTTCTTGAATGGAGAGAAAAATAATATTTACAAGAAAAGACAAACCAAATTAAATATTTTGTTCACGGAATTATTTCATTAAATGTACATGTACATTGTACAATTCTGTTCTGTAGCCGCAAGGGTAACTGGTGTTGCCTGAGCACATACCTGAATAATTTTTGCCCTCAGTTCATCTAAATTGATGGCACGTTCGAACTCATGCCGATATACCCCCAATTTTAAGCATGCCCCAGGAATGAAAATCGAGGAGGTGCTACATCTGGTGATCGAGGTGGCCAGTTGATTGTACCTCGCGTACAAACCGATCTGGAAATAATTGATTCAAAAATGTAACCACCGTGCCTGCATTGTGGGCGGGACAAACATCATGTTGAAACCACACGTCGTTAAAGTAAATCGGAAGAGCACGAACTGCAGGAACGAATTGATTTTGCAAAAGTTGCGTATATTTTGCTGCATTTAAATTCCCTTCAATAAAAAATGGGCCTATGACGTGATCGCCTCAAAATCCCGTCCAAACATTCAATTCGCTTGGGTACTGTGTCCTCACAGCCATACTCAAATGATTATTTTTACGAGACCAATAACGTACTACGGATGGGATTGTGTTTTCGATGAATTGAGAAGGACGATTCATCGGTAAATAAACCTTTTTTAGAAAGTCATATTTAACAAATGCCCTATTGCATTTTTCGACCATCGTTTCACAAAACTCCATATGTCTGAAATGGTCTCCAGGCAAAAGTTCTTGTGTGATCTTGACTTCAAAATATTCCTTACAGTTCTTTCATTCAAATTCACTTCGTCGGCGATCTGTCTACTCGAACAAGGTGTCGTTTCTGCCAATGCACACACTTGTGTTTCTCTTATATCCCGTTCCTCGTGTATTTGTCTAGGATGCGGTGGTGGATTTGTGGGACAACATTTTTTGCAATGTGCTGCCACACACCCCAAAATTCTGAAATTTAATTGAAAGGACAGTCGCTTCCGTAGGTACAGGTCTATCTGCAAAAGCCCGTATGAATATATTTCTAGTATCTTGTACAGAATCACCCCCAAAGTACCACTTAACGATCTGTACTTTCCCTTCGGTTGTGTAATAGGCGGCATGTTTCAAAAGTAATAAATGTCACAGTCTTCTGTTTTCGCAACCACGGCTCGGCCGGAACGAGTCGCTGTGCGCTGTGTCGCATTGCCACGTGGTCAGTTATGCGTCGGGTGGAATAACAGGAGGGGCGCACAGCAGTGCGTCTCTCTTGTTTATGTGGTATTATCATATCATTGCGTTCCATGTTGCTCGTGTAGATTTTTGTCTATACCCCAGATGAATTGTTTCCGATACTGTATATGGAGAGAAAGCACAATCTTATATGTTTTATGTTTAAGTATTCACATGCCTTGGCATTTGTATCGATTTTACAAATAGTTTCTTATACGAACAGATCACATACCTCCTGAAACACAAACTCAGTTTCAGTCAAACAGAATTGATGAAAAAGTCATTGACTTCATCTACTTACTTGAGATCATGTGGCGAATCTCGGGATTTATCAACTATAAATTCATCATTCTTGAAGGTATTCCACATTTTTTTTATTCGTGGTATCAAATTATGTTTTTTTTCTGCTTTATTCACATGATTACGCATGTTTCTATGAATTCGAAAATCATTTGCGGAATTATTCTCCTTGTATTCATTTAATGCATTATCTCCTGTGATTTCTTCCAAGGTGTATTTTATTCATGGGGCTCTAGGCCCTAAGACTCTAGGGGTAATAACGGGTGCGTGTTTATCGAAAAGATTTGCTCAACAATTCACTGCGAATGAAAGGTATCCATGAATATTTTCATGAACGAAAATTCTGAAGTAATGGGTAGTGAAAAGAAAAGAAATTATGGCAACAAGGGAGATGTGAACAGTTCACATCTATAGGTATCGACACAAGACCACATTCGAAATTATCCAAATGTAGAGTTTTTCTATGAGAAAAGTGACGAAAGACTTGTTTTCACGAATACCAGCACGGTTTTCTCTTGGAAATATGAATTTCATTCAACTATAGTTACCATGAGCATCTTGAATACAGAACAAAGGTTTAAGTTTTCGCCTCCCAAGTTCTGAGAGGACTCATGTCTGTCATACCTTGCTGCTCAATGAACCAAACTTTAAAAAAAAAATAGATGGCTGAGAAAAATTGCTCAAGCACACAAAGGGATAAATAATAAGCGACCCGCATGTCATTTTGAATTGTATCTAGTTACTGACCCTTCAGGTTAGAGGTTTCGTTTTTATTCCAGAACATCTTTTCTTTCCCAACCCTCCGTATGCCCTGATGCACGAACCACAAAATTAACTTATATCCAACCCCTCGAGCCATTCATTTCACGCAAGAATCGCAGAACACACGAGAGATGCGTGGGGCATAACGCTAACCGGTGTCAATTCCAATAAAACCAGTAATTTCGTTACTTCTTTCGTTTGTGTTTGTCATCGTGGTCGGTTATTTTTGGGAACGGTCTCTGGAGTGATCGAAAATGCAATTTTCTGGAGATATGGTTGACTTGAGACGAAGGAAAAGAATTGTCATGACGCACGGTGCGGTAAGAGAGTTTCAGCTGGCACCAATTCGAATACTCTTTGGATGGATTTCTGATATGGATATTTCTAGTTAGGACCCCAAGTGATTTTGAGAAAACTACTTGATTATTCATTCAGAAATATATATTGGGTTTCCAAATTCGAATATCAAACCCAATTATTATCATATCATAATTATTCTTCATGAGAAAGTATTTCAAAAAGACAGATTCGACGAATGTCTGATATCATCTCACTCATATTTTTATGCCGACGGTGTGCAACCAACTGCAATTGAATTTGATGCTGAAAATACACATAATTCAATGAACAATTTCAATAGTCATTTGGAGAATCTGGTGTTGTTTGTATGAAATAGAGTTTCAGTCCCATCAAATCAAATCTCATTATTTTCGGTAGCGAAATGAATAGAGAAGAATTGAAAAACCAAATCAGTCATGGTGGAAAAGTTCTGGAAAAAAGCCAATTGTGCACTGAAAAACTATTTCAGAGTCGAGAGATACCAAGAAAAAAAAATTATGTGTGACTCATTAGTTTTACCTCATTCCATCCATGTGCATATAGTTTATGGACCTTGTTTGAACCAAACTCGAACGAAACATAAAGTAATGACTACTTCTACTCATATTCATCTCGAATAATGACTTACGTTGGTCTGTTCAGTTTAGTTTTACCTGTTCCGGTGTATGTCTGTATGTATGTCTGTGTGTCTGTCGGTAATAAAATTTCGCAAGTTGAATTTGATTCCCTTCTAATCGTCCGATAGATTGGAAATTTGGCAGGTGTACATATATCTGGTGACAATGCATTATGAATATTTTGTTAGGAAAAAACAAAATGGTGGCTTCAATATGGCGGACAATTTTTGTGATTATTGTCCGATTCTATTCAAAATTGGTATCTAGGGGTTTTCCGGATCGGAGATCAGGATTTTTTTGTCGAAATTCAAAAATTTGATATGACGGCTCCAAAATGGCTGTCGAGTTATCTGATTTTGTTCCGATTCTATCCAAAATGTGGGGGTTTTTGGGGTCGTATTTTTCTTTACAAGTTTTTATTTTCAGTTTCATCTGTCTTGCTATCTGTCTGTCTGTGTGTCTATCTATCTGTCTGTAATCAAATGTTGCAAGTTAAATTTGACCCCCTCCTAATCGTCCGATTGATTTGAAAATTGACAGGTGTACATAATTCCGGTGACACTGCATTATGAAAATTGTGTAAGGAAAAAAACGAAATGGCGGCTGCTTCGAAATAAATCAGATAAAAATCACAAAACTGGTTATTTAACATTCCAAATACTGAAAAATCAAAACTAAATGAGAGTAAAATAAAATAAAAACAATCTTTTATTGGTTGTTAATAAAAACTTAAAAGTTGAAAATGAAACTAAAAATAAAAAATTAAAGACAAGCTTTTATTTATACAAATGCATTAAAAAGGAAAAAATATTTTTTTTCATTGTTTGATCTAGGTTATTCTGTGAGTTACAGATTCAATAGCTTGCCGCGGATACGAAATAGGTAATCTTGCGCGGCAACATTTTGGATCTGTTACTCACAGAATAACCTAGATCAAACAATGAAATTTGTTTTCCTTTTCAGTGCATTTGTATGAATGAAAACTTGTCTTTAAATAATTTTTTTATAATTTTTTTTTAAATGAGCTTTTTCTACGTAGCAGTTTTGTATCATCATTAAATTGATATATACGATTTCCCGAATACGGCCATATATGCTGTGCGGATGATGCCGCTATATGCCCCTTCATTTGGGGAGTGCTGCAGACTGCTGTTATACAGTCCGACTTTTTTAATTACCCACTCTCCTTGTTATTTTTGGAACGGTTCGACGTAGAACAATTTGACAAAAACTATTTTGAATGATATCACTGGTGCTAATACTCGAAACGAAAGACTCTTTGCTCGATAGATGACGCGGCACATCAACTCAATAATTTCAAATAGCATGGGGGCTCAAGTGGCACATCGTTTAAAAGATATCTCAAGTGTTTTCTCAACCAACTTGTTTTTTTTTAGTTTTGTCAATACGTTTTTCCACAATATGCATTTGAAATGTCAAGTATAACAAAATTTCAAATGCATATTGTGAAAAACAGAAACGACAAAATTAAAAAAATCAATGGTTGAAAAAAGAATTGAATTAACTTTTCAACGATGTGCCACTCGACCCACGATGCTATCTGACATTTTTAAGTTGATATGCCCCCTACCCCGCGCCATCTATCGAGCAATCACGAGAGTAGTATCGGTGATATCATTTGAATTAATAATAATAATAATAATATTTTATTCCATTAAGACCATATTACATGGTATTGGACATGTCAAAAATATAAATATAAAAATATATACATAAAATTTCATTCTACGAGACCGTAAATAAGACTCGAAGACTTACAGGCACATAAATAACAGTTACACAATTTCAGTTATTGTTTACATATAGACATTAAGACACACAATGTTCAGTATCATTCAACAGTCAATACAATTTTATTATAGTTAAGAAGTCAGAAACTCGCTTGGGCTATATATGCATTTCTCAATCAAATAACTTTTTAGTTGTTTTTTGAAACGTATTTCATTTCTTTCACTTTTTATTGATTCCGGGAGTATATTGAAAAACTTTATACCACTGTATTGAGGACTTTTTTCATATAAGGAAGTTCTGTGGTGAGGAATTTGTAACAAATTGCCATGCCTAGTTTTATAATTATGACTATCACGATTATGTGTTAGTGAATCTATATTTTTACTGACAAGCAAAATACATTTGTAAATATATATATATATACTGGGAACTGTTAAGATGTTATTATCTCTAAAATATGGTTTACATGAGTCTGTTCGTTTGATACCAAATATAAGTCTAATAATACGTTTTTGTGAGATCAGTAGTCTGCGAGCCATTGATGTATTGCCCCATACAATAATGTCATAGCTAATTCGAGAGTATACGAGCGCATAATAGACATTGAGCAGTTGTTCTTTATTAAATATCGATTTCAGTTGGACTATAGCATAGTAACTTGAGTTTACTTTCTTGCTGACATTCTCAATAGCGGTTTTGAAGGACATGTCTGAATCCAAATAAGTTCCAAGAAATCGTGCAGAAGAAATTGGTTGTAACGAAACTGTTCCTATATTTATATGAATTTGATCGCGTAATTCTTTTTTTGGGTTTACGTGTAGAAGAACGGTTTTTGAAGCATTGAGTATCATTCCATTTTTTTGTGACCATTCGGTGATTTTGTTTGCTAAATGATTCAATTTCTCTTATAATATGTAATTAAATTTTAAATCATTAATGAATATGAGAAACAGGAGTGGCCCAGAATTGATCCTTGCGGAACTCCTAAATTCACATCGTATGTTTCTGTTTCGGTGCCATTCATTCTGATGAATATTTTTCTATGCTCCAAATAGGACATCAACCATTCTGATACTTTCCCCCTAATGCCTACTGACTGAAGCTTACTTTCGAGAAATTTCAAATCCAAGCAGTCAAATGCTTTGGTGAGATCAAATAAAAGTATCCCCACATGTTTCTTCTGATCCAAATGTTTATGGATATACTGGAAAAGATTGTAGATAGCACTCTCTGTTGA
This sequence comes from Gonioctena quinquepunctata, assembly GCA_018342105.1. NCBI lineage: Eukaryota > Metazoa > Arthropoda > Insecta > Coleoptera > Chrysomelidae > Gonioctena > Gonioctena quinquepunctata. The sequence continues at coordinate 57,665 of JAFIRS010000837.1, forward strand.
TCTCCCTGGATAAAAACCATTTTGACACATACTGATTATTTGATATTTCTCAAAGTATGTTATAATTCTATTATACAGTGCTCTCTCTATTATTTTACATATGACCGTGGGAACAGTTATGGGTCTATAATCTTCCAGGAACTGGGAATTAACTTTTTTAGGGATTGGTGTAACCGTTCCAATTTTCAAATTATCAGGAAATTTACCTAGTTCAATCGAGAGATTGATGATGTACGCAAGAGGCTCTGCAATGTAAGATCCTATGCTTTTAATTATTTTGGTAGAAATACAATCAACACCAACACTATCGGTGTTTTTTAAATTATTTATTATGTCTAGTATTTCTGTAGGATTGGCAGCATTAAAGAAGAAAGAGTTCATTTGTGGATTACTCACAGTGCATACCTCGGATGTTGAATTTGGAAAGTGCAGATCTAGTGCGATTCTGGGTGACGTTGCAAAGTGTTTGCAAAGCTCATCAGCTATCACAGTTTTGTTAGTGGTCAACTTGTTGTTGATGACAATTTCAGGTGGCTGATAGTTTTAGTCCCGTTGTTCTATGTGGCACCGTTCGAAAGTTGATAGGAAGGGGGGTACTATGAAAAGCCGCATTCGCAATTGTGATTCCGTAGAACAACCATGGTTGAATGAAAAAAGGAATAACCTTTTCAACGATGTGCAACTCGACCTCTATGGCTTTCGAAATTTTCTTCTCTCAAAAAGTAGAACCCGTAATACTATTCAATTCGAGGTACCATTCAGATCCGCACTGATACTTGGCATTTCGAATTCATATTGCGAAAAAAAGTTCGAACAAAATAAAAAAAGGATGGTTGAAAAGAGAATTGAATTATTGCTATTTCAAATTTAGAAATTTTCAAGTTGATGTGCCCCCCGCGCCATCTATCGAACATTCACAGTGCCTTCAATTTAAAAAAATATCGGTGATATCATTCAAAACGGTTTTTGTCCCATTATTCTTTGTCGAACCGTTTTATACATATTTGATACATAAAAGTTCACTCACTAGGAACGGAACATCACTAGTATCAGAGCACATGATAACCAGCCATGAAGGCACGGACTCATTTATCAAAACGGGAAATAAAATTAATGGGAATAGCTGAAAAAACATGAATCAATTAGCTATACCCGGTTTTATGTTGCGTGTAAGAAAGTATGTTGAGTGTGAATGCAATCACAATCTAAACAATTTTTAGAATTATTATCGCTTAAACTGACGTAAGTTGATTGTGAAACATCTACTTCAATAATTACGGAAAATACGGCAAGTGAAACAAATTCGGATTTTTCAAAGCTGAACATTTTTCAGAAAGAAAGTTCATTGGTGATAAATTCCATGTGCTGATTTCATATATTGAAGGAACTTCAGGTTATTTCACCTCATATAATTTTCTGTTAAAATCAATGGTTCCATCAATTGTGGCGTGCAGTGTCTATTAATCGGATTCATAAAAAAAATATAAAAATCTGCTTTAATGTTTACAGAATATAGGCGATTAACATGAGCTAATTGACACACTGTGTGTGGAGATGGCCACACTACCCTTCAAAATAGTTCTCCAAATGCTAGATCATACTCATCATATGGAGGCAAAAACCAAATCTCCAACATTTCCCTCTTTGTTTTCTATGATATGAGTGTTGAAAACCTTGTATATTTTGACCAACGTCATTCCAGTTGATATCGTTCGATTGGATGAAACGAAAAACATTTGCCTTCACACATCCCACATATATTGTTTTGGGTGACTGAAACCCAATTCTCACTAATTTGATTCAATTGGTCAAAAACAGAAGTGCTTGACACCACAAGTGACACACTCTTGACCTCATCACCGCTTCTATGGCTCATGTTCCATTCATTTAACCAACATCTGTTCGTCTGCTTTATGAATTTATGGAAAGAGATTATTAACATTTTTGTTGAGTGTTGAGTATTGTTGATTTGAAAAATATTGGGAATGCTGAGAGAAAAAGAGTATTATATAAATGTTGAGGAATTTTCATAACGGGATGTAGAAATCGTCAAGATACATAATTATACCAAAAAATTAGATATAGAATCATTAAAATAACAGAAGAATGTATACTTGACAACTTCAGTAGATTAAAACACTATACTGATGAAATCACCTGACTGATCAACTCGATAATTATTTGAACTATCAGCATACTGTTTCTGATTGGCAACTTGATGCCACAGAATGGAAAGTTATCCAGAGAATGTGAAGATACCACTCATAAACATGAACTATGAAATCAGGAGTTAATTTGAAATTTAATTGGGATAACTTTCACCCGTTGAAAGAGGTCAATACACTTGCAAACACACATGTAAGGATTCTTCAGAATTCTATAGATCAAAATTCAAAAATAATTCTAACGAATGAGAGAATCAGGCCACTAAAACCCTGCATAACAAAAGGACACGATAAATAAAAAAAAATAACTCCATCGCAGACATAAAGGAAATACAAATGATCAAATAATTCATAAGATATAGAAATATCATGAATGAATTGATGAATAAATGTAGAAGGGGTCACTCACAGAAAAAAAATCGAAAAACTCGGAAGAATACAAAAGAATTGTAGAGTTTGTTTGAAAATATCAACAAAAAAATGTGAAACATGAAATAGAGGAACTGCATACTGAAAATAATGAAATGAAAAATTACGATAAATCTATTGCAGATGAATTCAATGAATACTATGCTAACAAAGGGAAGATATATGCAAGAAAAATTGTTAAATCTCCAATCAACGTATCTAAATAACTAAAAACCTATTTTTTTAGACCTAGTGAACGAAAGGGGAAATTAAAAAAATCCTGTTAAATAGAAAAAAAAATGTAGGCGTGGATATGATAAAGGGCAGAATTATTGTTGGAACCTGTTGAAGGAATATCATTCCCAATAACTCATTCAACACGTTGATGGACAGCAACAGCTATAGCAGTAAATTAAAGGTGATGTAACAGGCCACCCACCATTATAGCAGTAAAGTGTCGGCCCGCTGTATAGACTAGGAGGAATCGGCGCATGAGTACCGAAAACTATTCCACCTCAATTTTTTCATGCGATCCTCTTCAAATTGCCCTACTGATGATATAAATGCATGTTGCCATGGGGCAACCCCGTGCCATATTGTTAAACCGAAATTGTTTAAACAATTGCAAGGAATTGTAATTTTCCAACGGATTTTTTTTAATATTATTTATTGAAATACAAATAAAAAAGGTCTCATGACTTTTCACGATAAAAGTGATATTTTTAGAGATATGAATTTTTAAAGGTTCGAAAAATCTCAAATTTGAGTACTTTTGACCCATGAAAAATATATTTGAAAAAAAAAATATAATTAATATTTTTTCAATTCTTTATACAATAGTTAATAATATTCTTGATAGATATTTAAAAAAATTCATTGTTTATACCTGTTTTTTTATTGTTAATTTCGCGCGCTCACAAGTATGCGTCGCTTACCTTTAAGTATCGCCGTCTCTCTGTGACTTATGCGATGCATCGGCCTCCCTGTGACCTAAATTTTTATTTATCATTTATCCTAAAAACTATTAACTTCATCAAGATTGTTAAAGGAAGCAATGTTATTAATAATAAAAAAAAAAAATCTGGAATCAATTTTACAAAAGTTATTCAAGCATGAATCGGAACATGTAATTAAAATTACTTTTTTATCAGTTCATAATACTTTTTTGTTATTATCATAGTAATTTATGCATTTATATTAACAATAATAAGATATAATGGTATTTGAACATTTTTTGGAATCACAAATAGATACAAATAATAAAAAGACTTTGGTACGCACTTAAATGTTTCGAAAAAACATTCAAATGAATTGAAAAATAATAAAATAAAAAATACTTATATAAAAAGATTCATTTTTTTTTGTTTTTTATTTTTTCAAGGTTACTCTTTGTATAAAACCTCAAGATCTTTGTTTGTTCTTGTGACAAAATTGTTAATTATATAGAGCACTAGCTGACCCGACAGACGTTGTCCTGTCCAAATTTCTATGTTCCCTAAATGTTTTTCCAACTGATCTTGGAAAACCGTGTAATTGTGAGAAATCCTGTGCAACCAAAGCTTGTTACTGTAAAAAAATAATATTAGTTGCATACTTCTATGTGGTTGTGATCCAGAAGACTGTAAGAATATCTAATATATAAAATTCTCGTGAAACGGTGTTTGTAATTAAACTCCTCCGAAATGGCACGACCGATTCTCATGAAATTTTGTGTGCATATCAGTTGGGTCTGCGAATCGGACAACATCTATTTTTCATCCCCCTAAATGTCAAGGGTGGTCCACCCCTGAATTTTTTTTATTCTTTGGATAAGAATCTTTTTTTTCATTTTTTTATGATATAGCATTCAAAAATACATAATTCCCGTTTTGATAAATTTCACCCTTCTACGATCGACCCCTATTTTTTTATCGCGATTTTTATTTTTTTTTATTTTATCTACAGATCCGCAATAGGGTTGCAAGATGGCAATCGAATATAATAATTGTAGTACGATAAATTGAGAACGGGATAACGGGATAAAGAAAAAACGGGATAACAGGACAACGGGATAACATGAATAACAAGATAACGAAAAAACGGGAAAACGGGATAACAGGATGACAGGATAAGGGAATAACGGGAAACGGAATAACGGGATAAATAAAAAACGGGATAACAGGAAAAGGATAAGGGACTAACGGGATAACGAAAAAACGGGAAACGGGATGACAGGATGAGGGGATAACGGGAAAATAAAAAACGGGATAACAGGAAAAGGATAACGGGATAACGGGAATAACGGGATAACAAAAAACGGTATAATGGGATGACAGGATAAGGGTATAACGGGAAAACGGGATGAAGAAAAAACGGGATAACAGGAAAACGGGATAACGGGACCACAGGAAGCGGAAGGAGTCAAAAGCATAGTCTAGATGGAACAACATGAAGGAAAACATAGAAAAAAAGAAATTCTACGCGGACGAGAGTTTTCGGGAAAAACATTTAAGGGAACATAGAAATGTGGACAGGACAACGTCTGTCGGGTCAGCTAGTAATATATAAAAATAATATTGATAATAAATAAATAATTATTTTTAAATTTTGTTTTATTATTTCACACTCTTACAACCATAACCTCCGTTTGAAGAAGCTATTCAATGTAATTACTTTCTGTTTTGATAACAAAACAGTAATATAAACTGATAAAAAAGTAATTTTAATTACATGTTCCGATTCATGCTTGAATAACTTCTGTAAAATTTATTCCAGGAAAAAATTAGTTCGAAACAAATTGTAGACAATTTCATTATCAATAACAATGCGCTTTTTAATAATCTTGATAAAGTTAATAGTTTTCAAGATAAATGATAAATAATAATTCAGGACACAGAGAGGCCGATGCAGCGCATGAGTCGGAGAGAGACGGCGATACTTGAAGGTAAGCGACGCATAATTCTGAGCGCGCGAAATTAATAATAAAAAAACAGGTATAAACAATTAAATTTTTTTTAATATCTTTCGAGAATATTATTAAGTATCGTATAAAGAATTTAAAAAAAATATTATTTATATATATTTTTTTTAATATATTTTTCATGGGTCATAAGTACCCAAATTTGAGATTTTTCAAACTTTTAAAAATTCATAACTCTAAAAATATTAATTTTATCGTGAAAAGTCATAGGAACTTTTTAATTTGTATTTCAATACAAAAAAAATTGTCCGGTTGAGAAATAACAATTCCTTGCAATTGTTTAAACAATTTCGGTTTAAACAATATGGCACGGGCTTGCCCCATATCATCAGTGGGGCAATTTGGAGAGGATCGCATAAAAAAATTGAGGTGGGATGGTTTTCGGTACTCATGCGCCGATTCCTCCTAGTCTAGTATGGTCATCTCTGCTAAAGCAGTCGAGTTGTGTCCTACGAGGTGCGCACACGATTTGTTCATGCTTTTCTCTTGCAATTTTTACTTTTGTTATGGTTATGGGTCCTAGAGACGGAGCAAGACTTTCAGAATCATATGAAGAGGTATCAACCAGCGACGATTATGTCGCTAGCGATTCTGAAAAATCGGAAACATTTGAAGATGTCGATGGAAAATTCGATGTTACAGATCTCTGTACTCCCCAAGTAACTCTCCAGAAAATAGGAGCTCTGAAGATGAGACCATTGAAAATGGGACAATTGAAAATGCAGTATTCTATATCACTGCTAATGCAGTGGTCGTGACCTCTTACGCAATAAAATTATTACATGAGCGGTGACGATTGCTTTAGCAGAAGTGCATTCAAATGATATGCTCAACTTTTATATGGCTTCTGTATTACTCATTTGAAATATCATTGAAATCGGTCTAGTAGTTTTCGTAATATCTCAGTGACTTTCTGAGGGCACTCCCGATTTCCGTATGTACCATCAACGTGTTAATAAATAAAATATAAGAACATGGAGATTGCCCTGATGTGTTGAGAGAAAGGAACAAATACAAATCATGCAAATACACCGATGTAACCAATTTAACACAAATTTTCAAAAAAAGCCTCAAAGTAAGAATAACAAAATACGACACCACATTTGGATTCAGATATGGTAAATGCACAACTCAGGCAATTAATGAATTGTCAGGAGACATACACAAATCAATGGATAACGGGATACGAGCTTTATGCATTTTCCTCGACTTTGCCGGGGTCTTCAACACTTTTAACCATAAGCAACTGTGACCTTGGAAAACATATAAATCATGGATCTGCCTCAGAACTGTTGACTGGTTATCTGAGGAATTCACAATGATTGTGAAGATAAAATAAAATAAACCTCTTCAGTACCAATAACTAAGTTCCAAAACTACCCAATTTTGAGTCGGCACCAAACAAACAAACAAGTAAATTAATTATGTGAAGCTTAAAATCATTTCATATGATTTTATTAGAGAATTTCGATATATATATGTTGGTGCCTCTCGTTATGCTCTTTATTAACATCCCAGTTGGTCGAATTGGATATCCTGTATTCTTCGAAGCGTGTTTCTGATGACTCCATGTCGAATCTTATGTGTTGATGATCCAACATCGAGAAGTTATCAGAAACATGCTAGTTGTGAATGTGATTCGTTAAGAATGGAACAGCAAGGGTGAGATCATGGACATGGTGAGACAGAGGTCGGGAAGGGTAGAGCTATTGTGTAGTCCCACACTACCGCAAGGTGTCCATAAAAGATTTCCTCCACCATAAAAAAAAAGGTTAGGTCATCTTTTCTGATCGCATTTATAAAGATGGGTTTGTTACATGCATTGAATTTGTGACCGTGCTTTCCCATGTGAGATGGGGCACGTTTGCATCACAGCACAGAATGAAGTGCCTGCTTCTCCTTTGTCACACTGGAAGTGGGTGTGTTGGCGACTCCCCTGGCGGTGGCTACGCGTCCCTTTGTTGAAAACTGCCGAGCGTTCTCGAAGTCAATAACAGCAAGACAGCTACCCGAACGGGCACACACGTGAGGGCACACATCGTTGCGAGTGGTCGTGCGAATTTTTGGAATGTTGTTGTTTATCGCTGGAGATTTCACGTTGAATGTTTATCTCATTTTGGTCATTTCTTTGCAGTAATTCAATCGTTTTCGTTGATTGTTTGGCGCCGACTCAGAATCATTAACTTGTTTGGAGCTTTTATCAAGAATAGAAAGGGTAATTTCATTATTTGCTTTTCAGTTTGTTTTTTCGTCGGTTTAATTTTATGTTGAACAGTTTTAATTTTTTGGGGCTGAAATCCTTATTTCTGAGAAGTCTTCTTTTTCCAAGTATATCAACGGGCTTTTAACTATGAAAACTTCTGGTTGAATAACCGGTTTTGTAGACGATACTGGGATTTTCCATTCCAGTAGTAACATTCGGGACAATCTGAGAGACAAAATAGAAAACGATTTTAGTAAAATGATCGATTGGTTTGAAAAAAATCATCATCATAATTTTGGAAAAGACTTTATTTGTTTCCTCCTCCTGTTGATGGAAATTCGTTGTTCAATTTCGGAATATCACATATTAGTAATCACGGAACTTATATCAAAATCAAATCAACAAACGAAATTCAATATTTAGGGGTTGAGACGAGCACGTAAAAGCATAAGTCAGACATTACTATATGTTCTATATAACTTCGAATATCCGAAATCCATATTAGATGAGAGTCAATTAAAAAATGTATATCATTCGTTGGTTGAATTGAGCCTCTCATGAAAAATTTCCTTCGTGACATATTAGGAAAACTCATCAATCAAAATTTAGTAAAGCTTCCAATAACCGGAGATTTGCTTTCTTGTGCGTTATCGAATTTTTGGAATTCCAGAATATCCTGTGGTGATCAAATGTTACATACGGCATTCCGCAAGGAACCATGTTTGGACCTCCCCTCTTCCCAACTTATTTGAATGACCTCTCTTCAGCTCATGATCAGGTATGCTTTTATACGGGGTTTTAATTGGGGGTGGAAATGAACCTGGAAACAGAAACAGAAGTGACTTCAGAATAAAATATACTGAAATAAATAAATATATTGGCGTTATATTTGACACTCACCCTAAATGGAAAACTTTCGAGTCTTTTCAAAAACGAGTTTCATAAGAGTATAAATGTTTTACGGAACTAGAAGTAACCCAAAAATGATTAGTAAACATTATCTTAAGGAGAAAACTAATGGTTGCAGTTGTCATATCTATATTGGTCTCAGGGTATATATTCGTCACAAGAAAGCATTATTTCGAAACTACTTGCACCACTGTAATATCTAAGAAACTTTAGTATTTTGCAAAACATAGCTTGGCAGTCGCAAAAAAACATGTTGGGCCCATTTCCCTTCAGCGTGTTTCTAAACAACCTCTTTGAGCAAGGAACGTAAGATTTGTGAGCTACGGAATTTTTTATAAACAATCAAATTGAATATCTTTGAAGGAAACCATAAAAGCGGAATTCCCGGAAATATTTTTTTTTTATTAAAAATCAACGAATATACACCCACATTCGCCTCGGTATTTCTACGAGAAATGAAGAGAGTTAGGGAAAAACTTTTAGCACAGTTATATATGGGTCCATGAGGAGCATATTCCAAAATTATTTTGAAATATATAGGGTGATCCCCAAAAAAATTACATACCAGAGTTATATTTTTTCTTATAGAACACCCTATATTTTTTTATATTTTTAGATACTATAGACAAAATAAAGGTGAGTTACTATCATATTTTCCATACTCAAAACTGACCGTTTCTGAGAAATTTGGAGAAATTTAAAAATACAGACCATAATTTGAAAATTGTTTTCACCCTGTAACGTGTAACGAGCTGCTCGTGATTAAATGTACTGCTTAGCTCAGAAGTTGAAGTTAACTACTACATGAAATTTCTAATGCAATATTATACAGAGTGGCGAAAAAAATTGGCTCAAAATTTGGACACACATTTAATTAAATAACTTCCTAAAGTTTAATGGAACGCCCCGTATTTAGTGGCGTAATTTGACGCAGAATTAGATTCCCTTCGAAACTATATTTGGGTTCCCTATACCTATCTCTTCTGCTTTTTACACAAAAGGCGTTTTTATATTTTACCTATGAGTAATTTTTTTATCTTAAGAATGAAACACACTGTATTTTTGCATTTTTGAAGTCATTTTATCGAAAAATTAAGAATCTTAAATAGTTTATTATTCAAATAAATGCCCAAAATGGTGTCCATTATTCTCGATGCATAGGCGAACTCTTTCTTGAAATGAGTGCTGAACTCTGGATAACATATTTTGCGGTATGGAACGAAACGCATTTCTTATTCGTACTTTCATATCCTGAGGTGTCGTTGGCGGTGTATCGTGAACAATACTTTTGATATATCCATATAAAAAATAGTCGGGACTTGTAAGGTCCGAAGACCTGGCTATTATTAAAAAAATAGTATAATAGGTTTTATAGGAAATCGTAAATGTATGTTTTTATTGACCCCATATTGTAATTTTGGTATTTATTTCAATATGGAGTCTAATTTGCTAAGAAACAAGCGAATTCAACATATTTCGCCTCAATAATTGAGACACGTGCATCTTCTTATTTTGAAGAATGCTTTAATATGTCAGAAATGGCAATAAATTTGAGTTTTTACATTTGCCTGCATTTTACTTTAGATACACCGTATTTTCAAAAAATTAAACTTCTGCTTTTAGCGAATCTACGTATTCCTTAATAAAAAGGTTTTTAAAACGCTTTTTAAGCTTTTCATTACAATTTTAAGATAAACATTACAATTTTAAGATAAAAAAATTACTCATAAGTAAAATATAAAAACGCCTTTCGTGTAAAAATCAGAAGAGATAGGTATAGGGAACCCTAATATAGTTTCGAAGGGAATGTAATTCTGCGTCAAATTACGCCACTTCCATGCAATTTTAAGAATATATTTAATTAAATGTGTGTCCAAATTTTTAGGCAATTTTTTTCGCCACTCTGTATAATATTGCATTGAAAATTTCATGTAGTAGTTAACTTTAACCTTTGAGCTAAGCAGTACATTTAATCACGAGCAGCTCGTTACACGTTACAGGGTGAAAACAATTTTCAAATTATGGTCTGTATTTTTAAATTTCTAGAAACGGTCAGTTTTAAGTATGGAAATATGATAGTAACTCACCTTCATTTTGTCTATAGTATCTAAAAATATAAAAATATAGGTGTTCCATAAGAAAAATATAACTTTGGTATGTAATTTTTTTGGGGATCGCCCTATATATTTCAAAATAATTTTGGAATATGCCCCTCATGGACCCACATATAACTGTGCTAAAAGTTTTTCCCTAACTCTCTTCATTTCTCGTAGAAATACCGAGGCGAATGTGGTGGGCCACCCTGTATATAAAAAAATCGCTACTTTCTTCACATCATAAATTCAGTGATAACCAACAAACAAACTAGAGAAAGAAGAGCAGGAATACACGAACAGGCATTCACCTATTACAAGAATATCAGATACATAGAATCATTCATAGATTCTAATTTGCAAACGCTGATATCATAATTGTCTCTTCATCCGTGGGGAACAATGAACACTTACCAGCAAGGCTATGGACATTATTATAGAAACATAATTATTGTGTTTTTGAGAAAAAATTTATAAAAAATCATCCCACTGCACTATCGCAAACTAAGCTCAGTTGTCAATATTAAAGTATATGATATGATGATTCTTATTGTTTGAAGGTTGAAGACGATGTGGTAACTTGATAACTATCGTTTCGGACGTCCATCGTCTCAATGTATTTGAAAAGTTTTCACGATGCTTCGATTGCTTGTATCTGCAATCGTCTTCAGGTGAATACTGACAAGTTTAGGTGCTACTTACCAATTTATATGACTGTCGGCGGAATGTTGCGTGCAATTCCGCCATGTGCAGCGGTGCATGTGATTTCGCGCGGTGTGGTGGTGCGTGAAGTTTCGCGCCTCTACAGCCCGCCAGAAAGAGCAATCAGGGGTTTCCATACGTTCTTGATCTCAACGCTTGGTTGACTGAAGGCGTTATTGGCTTCGATGTAGGCGGCATCTTTGAACTTTCGTTTGAACCAATGCTCCTCTCTATGTTAAACACTTGCGTCGTCCCATAGAACTCGATGGTGCTCAGTCCAGGCGTGGTCAGCGATTCCCGATTTTGATGTTTCTCCGTGTTGAGTCCATTTCTTGTGCTCATCCAATCTTACCATAGGCCTTATAACTGATGGACTGGCCATCACGTGACTTAAACACACAGTTCCTGGCGGACTATATATGAGAGAGAAATGTTGTGAAGGATAGAAATATGACAAGGCAGAAGATACAAATTGGCTATGGCATTACATCGGAAAAACCTATTTCTTGTTATTTTTTCAAGGGAAATATTGACTACTTTGAATGAGATGAGTTTTGAAAAAGTTCAAGGAATCACAGTGAGGAACTTTATGCGACATATTTTCATGATATCTTTCAGAAACAAAAGAATTCCATTGAGCCTCCATCTGAATGAAAATGATTTTTATATCTCTTCCAAAGGTTTCAGAAAGTTCAGGAATGAAAAATATTATTGATAATTAAATTCATTTTCGATATCAAGAAGTTAGAAGTGCAATTGAACTGAATTGGGAACTCCGGCGATTTCAAAATTTGTTATCAATAATGCCTACATAAAAAACGTTCATGTTATCTATAAAATTTCGTGTCTGTAGAAAAAATGGCTCAATTAATTTTGGGAAATACTGAGGAAAATAGTACGTGTTATTGGGAATAAAAGTAATATTTTTTCTATCGAGCGTGACGGAGGTCGACGGACAATCCGTAGAGAAGTCTTTTCCAGCCTGGTGCTGTAAAAGAAAATCTTTACTCCGGCGGAGTAAAAGTATGCCGTTAGTCCAACGGAGTAAAAATTCCATGTATATTTAAAACGTTTGAAGAAAACATTCTTCGATTTAAAAACATATATATGTGCGTTTGTTCTCGGAAAAAAAGGAAAATTTTGGGAATCAAATAAATCACATTATACTTTTATAAATATTATTAACCAAGATTAGTTTAAGCAATTGCTCCGGAAAAACATCAAATTCTACCCCCGAATCAAACAAAATCCTACCAACCCACCTATGATACTAATAATAAATCTATTAACTTCATCTACAATATAAATAGAGGCACAAAAATAAAACTAAGTTATATAAACGTAAAATGTTACCAGTTTGTGCATGACTGAGAAATTAAATTAAAATTTTCTCATGAGTTCGGAAACCTGTGAAAATGTGTTGAAGAAATCCACAAATCACTACCTACCCTCCATGCTTACTCACCTATGAAATTTCACATCCAGCCCTTTTTTGTATCTAACTACACAGTTGTAGGCTGCACACGAAGAAGGCATATATATTTAAGGATGTTTATTACTTGTCAAACAGTTCAGAAACACTGAATAAATTTGTAAAAAACTTTCAAAACACCACACGAAAACACATATAAACAATATACGAAACCAATGTTATGCCTGAACTCGGTCTGTCCTTTTTCACAGGTTCTGATATCAATGGTCTCTTTCTAACAACCAGTCCATATTATTATAATGTCTATGAATCTTACCGATAACGGTCTCTTTGTCTCTCCAATCTAGGAATCTCCGCATTCACATGGAACTCCATAAATGCAATTCTTACTGATTTCATTTTTGTTGTCAGGTTTGGTCTTGGTCAGGAAACTCCGTAAAGTACTGCTGGATTGGAAGTAGCTCTTGATGTTGAACTTGTTTCCGATCCTTCTGATCTTCTCGGAGACACCTCTGATGTACGGAAGGCAGATCACTGTGCTCTTCAGATGTCTTCGTTCTCCGGAGTTGTTTCAATACTTCTTCTAGGAGTTTCTTGAGATATCCATTCCGGTGGAGATCCTCTCTGATGTGGTTTAATTCGGCATCTAGTGACTCCACGTCATTGCATATGTGCGTCGCTCTCTCTACCAATGTTCTCACGATCCCTCTCTTCGTCGAACTCGGATGGTTGGTGCTGTAACTGAGGTACTGCCCCGTATGTGTCGAAGACATCTGAAGAGCAACAACAAAGCACAGTGATCTGCCTTCCGTACATCAGAGGTGTCTCTGAGAAGATCAGAAGGATCGGAAACAAGTTTAACATCAAGATATGCTTCCAATCCGGCAGTACTTCACGGAGTTCCCTGATCAAGACCGAACCTGACAACAAAAATGAAATCAGTAAGAATTGCATTTATTAAGTTTTATTTGAATGCGGAGATTCCTACATTGGAGAGATAAAGAGACCGTTATCGATAAGATTGGATGAGCACAAGAAATGGACTCAACGTGGAGAAACATCAAAATCGGGAATTGCTGACCACGCCTGGACTGAGCACCATCGAGTTCTATGGGACGACGCAAGTGTTCTACATAGAGAGGAGCATTGGTTCAAACGAAAGTTCAAAGAGGCCGCCCACATCGAAGCCAATAACGCCTTTAGTCAACCAAGTGTTGAGATCAAGAACGTATGGAAACCCCTGATTGCTCTTTCTGGCGGGCGAAACTTCACGCACCACCACACCGCGCGAAATCACACGCACCGCTGCACATGGCGGAATTGCACGCATCTTTGCGCCGACAGTCATATGAATTAGTAAGTAGCACCTAAACTTGTCAGTATTCACCTGAAGACGATTGCAGACACAAGCATTCGAAACGAATACATTGAGACGATGGACGTCCGAAACGATAGTAATCATGATTCTTATTGATAAACGTTCTATTTGGCTTGTTTCATTTTCTTTGCAGACAGTTTAACCTCTTTCAGTCTCTTATTTTCTTCTAGTGAAAGAGTTTCAGTAGTGTCAGTAGCTATCATCTTTTCCTTCCTCGATTGCTATTTCCTTTCCTCGCAGCTGCTTTCGAGAAAGGTTTTATCTCTTCCTGAGATGAAGATGTTTTCTTTTCCACTTTTCTCAAACTTGAATCGGTGATTTCACCAGTATATAGTGTTTTTCAATAATGATTATTCTGACATAGATGATGATAGTTAGCAGGTGTGGTTGGCCATTCCAGCTCTAATTCATTCTGGAAAACTGTGACGGTCGTTTTATTGAACTTCGTCATTCTAGAGACTTGTAACCTCTGGCTTCTTGACAGACAATCCTCAATATGGATACATAAATCCCGAAAACAAATCTTCGGTAGCGCTTTTATCTCCCACCTATTTAGCAGGAACCGTCAAATAATTTTGCCGCATATTTATGAGCTAGCCATCTCACTATCTTAGGCATTAGTCCATAAACACCCCAACAAATGGATTTCCAGGTCAGTTTTCATATCAGCAGAAAAGATTTGTGCTTCATGGAAATCAATCCTAAACTCCCCGTTATCGAAGCCATTATCCTGTGCCTTCTTTAGGTACTTTCAAAGTCTGTTTTTCGTTATTTGATTTTTTCAGCATTTCTTATGCTCATGTTGCTTCGTGTCACGTGAGCACTGCTTGCTTGAGAGCATTCGGGTCAAATTCCCTCTCGGTTTTCTTCCTATATTATCTTGGCATACTTATATATTTTAATCCATAAATTAGATTTCAGGGAGACAGTAGACAGACCAGAAGAGACTGGACAAACGTCCAGACTCTCGCCGTGTATACTTTTTTCGAATTTGGCGCCATAAATCTAGAATCCTCTCATATTTGGGAGTGGAAGAAAGGATCAAATTGATCAAAAACCACACCTGAGAAAATGAGCTTGAAATGAGCATTCACTTGATCAATAAAGCTCACACACTTGGAGAAAATCCAAATAACATAAAAAGCCATCCAAAATTTTGTAATCCACAAGAATGAATCGGTCCCTATTCCAATGTTCAGATAGCACTAACCGAATATGAGTTTTGCCATATAAACAAGATCGATCTGCTCATCATGAATTCAATTACTCTCAAATTGCATAAAGTTTCAATATAATTTACGCCCGCACAAGACTTTTCTCTAGGGACAGGCGGCGCTATATAAATGGCCGTATAGAATAGTGTGACCAACCCAACCGCACTGCTTCACTAATATGATCAATTCATAATCTAATAACTCCATACACCGTCAATAGAAGTAAAATATGGCATTTTGCCACGTGATGTTGTGTACTTAATTCCATTAGTGGGATAGTGACCTATGGTTGCTTTCAGTTGGGGCTAGTTTATTTTATGAATTCAGTTCGAATGATACAGAATCATGCACTGGTGGTGAGAGAAAATTGAATTCATCTCAAGACTCTTGTGACTGGGCGATGATGAAGCACGCGCTATGAATGCAATTGGATGAAATATCGTTGATGTAGCCCCCAATCCAATTATACGCGTATTTAATGGAATTGAAATCAACATGAAAATCAAAAGTGCATGAGCACACTAAGGAAATTGAATGAACTTTGAAATTTAGACGAAGCTTCCTCAAGTCTCCAAGTCTGCTTTGCCCCGTTAGAAATCTATGGACTTTGAGCTTTTCTTGCTGAGGTCAACTAGTGCTTTGGATCTTTTTTGATTGAAGGTACCGTGAAGATCCATGGCTTGTCTAAGTCATTTCCATTCTATTTTTCTCAACACCTCCTTCTCTTTTCGAAATTTTCTCGGAAGTAGGATCCTTCCAGTCCACAGAATGGTTCTGGTCCGATTAGTGATGAACCCCGATTACTGCGCTCAAATATAGGATGAGTTAGCCACTACCTCCACCGCATGGACACTCGCCCCCCAGACCCCCCGGTGGTGGTCATAAATATGAATCGCTTAAGGTAAAAAGTGTTTCATTTATTTGAAAATCCAATCAGGTAAATAGATTGTGTTTGATTTGAGTTTCATTATAACATTATCTAATAAGGTGCAATCTTTTACTGGAGCTAATGCACTCTCATTACCTATAATATGAAATATTCTCGACAAACACTGTTTTTTAGTTTCAGTCATTTCAATATTCGTTCTCTTTATAGGGGATTTGGCCTGTTTTCTGAACTACTCATCAGCGAATCTTTCTTCACCTCCATAGCTATTTTCAAAAAACAAGTCAAAACCCACATTAATCATATTCTCATGGTATTTCATATTATGTTAACTAATGGTTGTCATTTTGATTATTATTGGTATTTTTTTTATTTCTCCTGTTTTTTCTATTAAATTACAAAAATATGTGAAATAAATTGAAGGTAAGTGGGGGATTATGTGGGAGAGCAGCTTTGCTGAACATCGCCTCCCACATTAAATGGTCGAAACTGATTGATTGTAAACTACGAAAATAAAGACACATTATTATTATTATGTTGACCTATTCGACTATGTTACTATCCATTGAGTGAATTTTTCGGAATATGTACTCATTATCATGAAGTACATTCAGTATGAAGGTAATCTTTCATTTTGTCAACGTATCAAGAATGAATATTTTTCTATAGCAAATAAGCTTTAACCAATAATATTGTGAACTCCTTGTTAAAATCCAAGATATATATTCTTCCCAACCATTCAAAATAGGTATTTGGAGGTGTTATAAATTTTCAGTCAGGATCCAAGAACTAAAAACCATAAATGCTACGATCTTATGAAGTGGTGTGAGTGCAAGATGCTGATTATTATTTCAATTCACCACAAAAATCAAATGATTAATTAAATCATCATTTGAGAAACAACCACCCACTCAAATGCTTATTTATTGTTGAATGTCTGACGTAAATGATGTTATTTCCATAACGTCAGAATCCAGTTTCTACTACATTCAATTCGAATCAAGAATTCTTGGTTACCATGGATCTATCTCGCTTGTTCAGTTCATTAGCTCTATTGAAAATGATCGGGCTTCACCATGACACTCTCGAACACTACACTCCATGTTCACTTGTACTGACCATTTCTATCTTGTATGTGTCCCCATAATGTTTGTAGAATACATATTGAAATTCATTTCGTACTGCGCATTGGCTTGTCCAACATGAATGTTGTTGATGCATTGTAAATAAATAGAAAAAGAAACATTTACCTCATTTGAATAACATTCGTAAAGCTCCACTTGACAGGTTCATCACCATTACACCCATAAACTGAAAATTCTACTTTATAATTTGAGGATTTTTCGAATATGTTTAGTATATTATGAAAATTGTCTCTTTCATTCGGTGTGTTCTTCGAGTTTTTGTCGAATACTATAATTTTGATTAAGCCATTCATAATAATCACCTTTAGAAAGATGATTTTGGGGTTGTAATACTTGTACCAAACGATGATAGCATAGATGAAATTGTTTCTATTTCATCCTCTTCCATAGCTAACTCTGGGCCTTACCACATCTCCCACTACTGTTGATGTGTTCTGGTTGTCTGTTGCTGAAACTCCTCATTCTGTGAACTTTTTCTTGATACGCCACTGTGAGCCTAAGCGCAAGAAAGTGTTTTGAGTTTTTTTGATTTTTACGGTAGATTCAAATGACATATTGAACTGGATGATAGTTGGTTCATTTCAGCACTGCCGTAGTTTTTCTATATATGCTTATAATTGTTATAATATTAAAATTGTTATACGCTTGAAAAAAACAACACTATTATGTTTCATTCGCTTACTTCAAAGAGTGCACCAAAACTAGACGATTCCAAAAAGTACGAACAATATTCATCATGAAAAATCCAGAACTGAAACTTAGACTAACTTGGAACATAACTAATAGCCTTCATGTTTCCAAGAATGATTTGAAATTTCAATATTTAATGTTCATTTCACTCAACACTATTATTATAATATTACATAAACTTGTCTGCAACTCTATACTCAGTTATGATACCACAAGAGAGTAAGAAAAAAGTGAAAATATTTCGACATATTTTCGAAAACTTGTTGGCAGGCAATTGACACGAGTGGCTATTGCCAAATGGCAACAAGTTTGAGAAAGAAATCTTGAGAATTATTTTCTACTTTATCGAATTGTCGTGTGGTATTCATAAACACATTTCCTCGCAAAATGAATTAATGTACTGAATCGGTTTTGATTCATTTCTCACTTTTCTTGAAAATTCATGACAGACGTCAATTTAAAAATAATAAAAAATAATAAAAACAAATTACCTCAAATTATTTCCCTGGAAATTTTCTAGGTAGAATATTCCCACTATAATAATGTTTTGATTGGCCAAAACGTACATAAAACATAAATGATTTGAATTTAAAGTTTTCATTAGTTTTTAGAAATGTCAAGAAATAATCATTCAAATATTGATATATGCCTGAACATGAAGGTTCCATGGCTTCCACAGCTCATACACAGCACTAAAATAGGTTAAAAGCCACGCACTAACAATGCACGTATAGTATCCGCAGGTAACTTACTTCTACTGA
The DNA here is from genome assembly GCA_018342105.1 of Gonioctena quinquepunctata. Lineage (NCBI taxonomy): Eukaryota > Metazoa > Arthropoda > Insecta > Coleoptera > Chrysomelidae > Gonioctena > Gonioctena quinquepunctata. The sequence goes on from JAFIRS010000837.1 coordinate 76,610, forward strand.
GGGGTAGGATTGATGTCCAATCTCATTCGTTTTCTTATGAAGGGGTAATTGTGCATCAGAAAATAATACCGGGTAAAGTGTTCATGCTATTTTATTTTTTGATTCATTACCAACTTTCAGGGTCTGTTGCCCCAGTGTGCGCCGTAGGCGGAGGTCTGTTGCCTGTAAGCAACAACTGTTATACACATTTTCTGAACAATTATCAATGTCCTTGTGATATCAATACTGATCATTGATTCAACTTCAATAGAAGAATTCAACAATATAATGAACGTAGAATACACTTTTCGTGAAATTGCATGCGAGGTGAGTATTTAGCAACGGCCTCTAAAGCAAACGTCACTTTCAAATTTGACGTTTCGAGAATACGACAATGACAAGGATCATTTTTTATTGAATACAGTATTAATTTTTATATAAAAAACAAATACATACTTACTTATATTATTTTTCAGGTATTGAAACGGAAAGCGCATAGTTTACAATACTGTTTAGCTCTGGAAGAGTGCATTATACTAAAATATCACTATCAGTATCAGACATATTTGCGTTTTGTCAAGAACTGTCAAAATGTTATTTTTCTATGACTATTGAAAAAAGCATCATTTATATGACCATTTCTTGATAAGTATTGAACTCTAGTTTCGTCCCCGAGTAGGTAATGATCCATTACTCAACAGGTTCGAACCAATCACAGTTGAACCAGATTCATTACTCAACACTTTGAAGCCAATCACAGATGACCATATTCATTACTGTGTTTGAATTGTTTCCATTCGAAAGTATGCCTTGAGAATTTAACAACTTCAAACTTGTTCTTAAACGTCATAATCATTGAATTGCCAGTTCGTTTTGTGAAATATTATAGTTTCTAATGAAATACAAGAAGAAAAAGATGGATTCGGAAAGTGACAACGAGTGTACCTCACCAGGAATTTGTAGTGCGGCGAAAATAACATCTTCAAATCTATTACCAAATAAATCCAGAAAAAAATATGAGACGATATATGCAATTTTCATGGATTGGCGAAAGAAAAATAATGTGAGTTCGTTTCCGGAAAATGCACTTCTAGCATATTTTCCCCAATTAGCTGAAAAATATAAATCGTCCTCTCTTTGGACACAATATTCAATGTTAAGAAGTACCATTCTAATCAACCACGGCGTCAACATAGAACGTTATTCAAAATTACGTGCATTTTTGAAACGCAAAGCCGATGGTTATATACCGAGAAAGACTCAAACATTCACCCCAGATGAAATAAATTCATTCATAAACAAAGCACCTGACGAAATATATCTTGTGACAAAGGTAAGAAATTGATATTTTTTCAAAAATTCACTTATCAAAATGAGAGAACCTAGTTAGCAACTGAAATGGCTTCATATCACTTTAATTTGTAAGCACCTCGGTAGCACAAAGCTTAAGCTCTGGAATTTCAATCCAGTGATCGTGAGTTTGAATCACGCCGTCGTCGTTGAGCTTTTTTTTTCCAACCACTGTTTTGACAATTATCAAACTGTTTCAAATTGAATAAAATAACGAAAATTGGAAATATTTTTTGTAGATTTTTTTTTTGTTGCTCTGATCATGGGAATCATGGGAGCTTGTCGTGCGAATGAAATGCACTCTATGAAAATAGGGGACTTGGAAGATCTTGGATCGGCTATATTAGTCAAACACCAAAACGCAAATTGTTCGGAAGTTCACCATAACTGAGCCTTTTCGCCATATTTGTATTAAATATATCACGCTAATATATTAACAGATTCATTTTTTCTTCAATTATCAGAAAGGTAAATGCACCAAACAAAGAATTGGAATAAATAAATTCGGAGCCATGGGAAACAAATCGCAACATTTATGAAACTTCCAAATCCAGAACTATATACTGGGCATACCTTCCGTAGATCATCTGCCACCCTGCTAGTAGATGCGGAAGGAGACATCACTTCTTTGAAGAGGCAAGGAGGGTGAAAGTCAACATCTGTGGAGGAAGGATACATAGATGATTTGATGTAAAATAAAATGAATACTGCAGAAAAAATCTTGGGTTCAATGAAACCGTCTACCAGTACCAGCAACATCTCACAAACATTTATTGTACATAGCACTTCAGAAATGAGAAATGGAAATGTGAATTTGGATAAAGAATCCTGGATACCTTCAGTTATGATTTCCAACTGTTCCAATTTTACTATTAATTTCATTAACAAAAAATTATTTTGTTTATGTTATGAAATTTTTCGAAATATAATTATAGATTTTTTCATTCAATAAAAACTTCCTATTATGCAATTAACTTAATTACACTCTTTCAGGATTTCCTTCACAAGTGAATCTTATTTTCAAATAGATCTGATATAAGTCACAGAATAAGTATATTATTCTGCTCGCGAGAATAGTATATTATTCAACGAGCGAGAAATGTGGTTATTACTCGCTCCAATGATTCACGACAAACTTCATTCTCACGAGTAATGGCCACATTTCTCGCTCGTTGAATAATATACTATTTTATATTCTATCATGTCATTTTCATAGCAACGCTGTGACTTCACTCATTGAATTGGATTGCTGTTGATTTTAAAGCAATAATATACTAATTTGCAATTATCTAGTTCAATAATATAGACGATTGCATGAAAAATAGCTATTTCGTGGCCTTGGCATACAAATATCTATTTCACGACAATAGAATAGTTATTTGTAGGCCAAGGCCGCGAAGTACCTTTTCAGCGTACCGAAAGAAAAGTTATCGGCGAGGCCGCTTGTGGCCGAGGCAGGATAATCTTGAGGTCGCTAAAAAGTTTCGCGTTCATGGCATACACCTATTTTACGTGCAATCGTCGTAATCAGTTGAATAGATAATTGCAAATAAATATATTACCGCTTCAAAGTCAACAGCAATTCAATTGAATTAACATAGTCACAGCGTTGCTATGGAAATGATATGTTTGATTATATATAAATTTTTTTTTTTATTGGTGCCCCTTTTTACCCATTTAAAGCACGCCTCAGCGTGTTCAATCGAACTTTAAAAAACGCGCGTTTTTTAAAGGTAACTATGACAACATCAACAAATCGAGAAACGTGAAGTCTAAATGACAAATTTTTTATTATTGATCTGACAGGAGTACCTTGTAACGTCAAATAAAATATTACTCACAATTGGTTCATTTATATGTGCTCCTCCATCCATTTGATCAACTTTTCATATTCTTTTTTATATATATCACTGGATTTTCGCGGTATTAACCGCGATTCTGCCTCACTATTCAAAAAATCGATATTAGAATCATTCATTTTTGAGCTCTGGTGACAACAAATATTGATCTTTGGTAACAAATTGCAAATAAATGTTTTTCTCATTTTCATGACAACGAAAGGTATACTGATGTCACATCAAGAATTCAACCTTCTTGCATTATTAGTTCTTATTTCTATTTTTTGTAGTAATAATACCAGTATATATGATTTCAAAGTGCACCAATAAAAAAAAATAACGTAAAGTATTCGTGGATAACTGGTCTTAAAAACACTTGCTCTATTTCGAGCACTCCGGCTGCGCCGTCGTGCTCGAAAAATCGCGCGTGTTTTAAAGCCCTTTTTATCCACTTATACTTTAATATACTATTTACAGTTCCTGAAAAAACGCAAATAAGTCTGATACTGATAGTGATATTCTAGTATCTTGCACTCCTCCAGAGCTAGACAGTATTGTTAACTCGGCGCTTTCCGTTTCAATACTTGAAAAATGATATAAGTATGTATTTGTTGTTAATTAAAAAATGAATGCTGTATTCAATAAAAAATAATCCTTGTCATTGTCGTATTTTAGAAATGTCAAATTTGGAAGTGACATTTGGTCTGGCGGCCGTTGCTATGGGTAACGACCGCGAAATTGAATTTCGCGGCGAAATTGAATTTCGCGGACTGTGTTGAGAACGCGAAATACTCACTTCGCGTGCGATTGCACGAAAATATATTTTTTGGTCTCGATCCACTTCTAAAATATCTCTATCGGTCTAAGGAATATCTGTGGTCTACCTAGATGATTGATAATGCCATATACAACATGTCTGGTATACATAACACAAATAGTTGATTTTGTGATGATAATTCGTAATGAGTCATTTTCGTCTCAATGAAATGTTATTGTGGTAGATGTTTTGTAGATCAATGATCCTATTCATTTAGAAGAAGCAAATTCATCTGAAATGCGAAATCACAACACATTCCGATTATATTCAAACTATTTCACTGGACGGCATGACATGACAAATTCTTTCACACTTAAATCCTTCCGAACTCCGAACTCACAAACTCACAAAAAATTGTGAGCCAACAAAATCTACAACCTGCGAATTCATCAGTTCTTGATGTTGTTGCTTCTCCAGTTCATCTTCAAACAATGCCTTTAATGTATCTCAGGAGCATGTATCTCCGTATTCGGGATGGTGTGAGCTTCACGGTAATTTGATGAAATATTTCATTAAAGCTGAACGAATCCCTTCAGAAGTTTGAACTGATATGGGAAGCAGGTTATGTTTGATATCGGATTTCGGTAGTTTTGCTAGTAAACCATTATGTTGCGTAAAGTATCATGTGTCGTGTTTCGAAAGGGGGTGCGAGTGTCAACACAACGAAACTTGACATACGGTAGAAAAATCGAGATGAGGATAGGGGTTGTATATCAACATGGGTTTGAAAATATGCAGCACGCAAGAAAATGGTTTATTCAGTGTAGCATCTTGATTTGAATGCAGAGTACCAACAATTGTCTATATCAACAAAGAGTTTTCCAAACGATCTTGTATATATTCAATATGTGCATGGATTATTTTTGTTAGCGCAGGTTTTGACATATTGTTACAAAGAAGGATAATCCAACGGAGGCGATCCATCTCATACAGTGGAGGTGATATTACTATCTAGGTGAGAAATCATATAGCCTAACTCCACCAAAAAATTATTTCAAAACCAATGTAGCACGAAGATTTACCTCAGGAACTGGACATGTTTCGAAGGATTATTCATTCATCATCAGCAAAATGGAAGAGTTTACAAGGAGGATTTGATGTATTGGCAAAGGATTCCCGTGGAGTGCGCGGTATATTTCGGCAATGAATTGTTATTGAGTTTTTCAATTGTCATTCGTAAGAATATTTCACTGGACCTCTTTTTCTGCGAGGAATTAATACCTTCCTATGATCGAATAATTCGATAACTAACAAATGGTTATTATTAATTTCAAAAAAAACCTTCAGAACAATTGAGATTTTTTTCTATGTTCCTCTTGTAACTCTGATTGTTGAATCTGTCTCATTTCTAGGGGCCATTTACTATGGGAAAATTTCCTCCCCAACAATTTGCTTCCATAATATTGCAGCAGAGAAAATGCTCTCATATCATTCTCACTCAGATAATTGAGTGTCAGATCATTTGCTCCATATAATTTTTTCTCATTTGATCTCCAGATCAACTTTCATGATATGATGAATCGATATGACACCATTCATTCAAATGGTTGTATTTGCTTCGTGTCTCATGAGTGTGGACAATAAAACACTGGTAGGTAAATAGGCTCCTAATTTCCACTATTTCAGGTGAAACAGTGATTAGATTTCAATGATGTTTGAGAGGAAAATTGGGCGAAATCGGGTTAGATTGTGTTTTCTTCTGTACTATAGATTAGATTGCGATAAACTTGAATAGCACGGTTGAGTTGTGTGTGATTCCAAATGGAAATATTACATGATTTGTTTTCAAATTGAGCATATGAAATTAATAATTGGTTGAATTAAAATTGTGAGCGTTGTGCCCTAAGTGGGGTGCTTTATTCTCCTGGTGGGATTAAGTCAAGAATATGAGATCACCCGGTATTGTCACTAACTTTCCACAGGCGGTTCAAAACAGGATAAAAACACTAGAGCAATTGGAAATTTGGCGCGGAAAAAATAATTTTTGAAAATATGGGCCTCTGAAGGTCCATAAAGAGAGGTTATGAAATGTCACTTTTGGGAATCGTAAACTGATATAAGCAATATATTTTTTCCACTAAAATAGTAACTGCACCGTCATTTAAAGTTTTAGTCATATTAAAATCACTTAATTTTCGATTTAACTGATGAAAAAACTGCGATTACTCTTCATATAATTTTACACAATATTTGTCAAAAATTAAACAAGATGGTGATTGTGTTATGTTCATCTAAATTTCGTAGATCTTGTAAGTTTATTGATATGCGACGTTGCCTATGTCTCCAGAAGGAAATAAAAAGTACATTATTCAATGCGACATATAAATGATAACAGTTACAGCATATAAAAAGACGTGCTACTAGTCCTGAAGGATATATGTGTTACTAGAAATTTCCAATACAAACAATATTTCAAAACATGCTTATTATACCCTTTTATTTGATTCCCAACACGGCATCATCAATATTTTTTTAGTTCATGACTTAAGTCCTCTGGAGGGCGTCATATTGAATTTAAGTAACGTCATATAGCATATAACCAGCGGACGATCACGACGCTTCCAACGATACTATATTTGTCAAATTACGATAAATAGTTTAGAAGTTATGAGGGAACAGATGAACATACATACATACCCTCATACATACATTCCGGTCAAAATCATAACCCTCGTTTTTGCTTCGGCGTAGTCGGTTAAAAAAATGGAACACAACTCAACTTTACTCCGCTAACATTGATATTCAAGTTGAATGCAAGCCAAATAACCTTACAAAGCGAATATTTTGATCCAGTGAAAATATGCTGCTCTCGAAAGTTCAAACCATTGTAGATGTTGTAGATGTAAATCACTCTTTTTTAAACTTCAAATTAGTTTTTGGGAGTTCACTTATCGAAATCAGCACAATAAATTAGAATAGCAAGTTAAATTACGAGTATTCACCTTAATTAATTTCACCTTATTATCAACTGCAGAGTTCTCACAAATGAACTTGAGATGAGTTGAGGCACATGTGAAACATAAGTCTTTCGCCAATCTACAATGTTTTTATCCTTATAGTCAGCTCTAGGTTTACTGAACTGGTCATAAAATAATTAATAAAAAACTTTTTAAAGACAAGCTTTTATTCAAATGCACTAAAAAGTAAAAATTGTTGCTTTGGATGTATGATCTAGGTTATTACGTGTATTATAAATTCAAAACCTTGTCAGTTCGAATACAAAAGCGACAAGCTTTTGAATCTATAACTCACGAAATAACTTACGTCACACATACAAAGCCATTATTTTTAACTTTTTAGTTCATTTGAATAAACCCTTTAAACCTCTTGAAAAAGTTTTTTCATTGATTATTTAATTTATTCCTTTTTAGTACTTTAGTACGCATTAATCTATGTATTTTCATTGATGCATCGTTATTATAAGGCCTTTTTTTCCTGTAAGTTCTAAGCTATGTATTACTTCAATGAGGAAACCATATAAAGAATAACTCATCCGCCATATTGAGGTTGCCAGCTTCAATTTATGAATTTTGACTAAATTCATGATCTCCGACCCCAAAAACCCCGACATACCAATTTTGAATCGAATCGGGCCATAATTACAAAACTTTTCCATCATTTTTAATTCATAAATTTTGACAAAAATTCATAATCTTCGACCCCGAAAGCCCCCACATACCAATTTTGAATCGAATCGGACCATAATCACGAAACTTGTCAGCCATATTGGAACCGCCATCTTGAATTTTGACAAAAAAATCACAATTCCGTCCCCAAAAACTCCCACATACCAATTTTGAATCGTTCGCCATCCTGAGGCCTTTTGTTTTTTATCTAACAAAAATATCATATTCATTTTCACCGAAATTATGAACACCTGCCAAATTTCAGCTCAATCGGATGTCGGTAAGTGCTCCAAAAAATGGATGACAAATTTTGAACCGGAAAGATTGACAGAATGACATACGAACGAAGCAAGATAAATAAAAGCTTTCAAAATAAAAAATATCAAGGTAATATAACCTATTTATGCCTATTGGACGGAAAGTCTAAATTTGCCAAAAAATCCTCCTTCAGCAAATTGAGCGCCTTGGAATACACATATGTAAAAAATGCCAGCGATTCATTAGACGTATTATTATTATATTCATTCCCAAATATTTCTTAAGTGATATACGGATAATACGTATATACCATGGGTAATACCCACTTGATTTTCCAACATAGAAATCGAACTCAAATTATTTGTTGAAACTCCGCTGCTGAATGCCATATTCAGATACAAAGTTTGGGTGAAAACTCTGTAATAGCAGAATGAAACTGACATTCAATTAATGTTCGTAATACCCTCATCAACTATTGAAATTAAACTTTGCAGTGATCATATATTTTTCAACAAAATGGTTGGAGGAGTTTGACATAAGCGTCTGTTATAATTCAAAGTCATAATGTACATCCTCTATACAACTTCAGAAAACTGTATCGTTTGCGATTTTGGGTAGATTTCATCGTCATCATCACCACATACAGCGTAGGCCATAAGGTTTGCCACATATGGGAAAAAATCGTTTCTGCTTTTAGGAAACCCAAACACCGATTTTAACATATGACGTGACCTCCAATATGGCGCAATTTTGAAAAATACATTACGATGGGCAAAACGTGTGGTTGTTTTCAAAGGTAACAGAAAATATTTGAAAAAGTTGTTAACGATTTGATTTTAGGTCCATATGCGGAATTTGAAATACCCATCTGAAAGAATTGAAAACTGCAATTTTTTCTAATTATTTTTCGTTGTTGTTTTGCATTGTAACTCGTAAGGACACAAACTGGTACAATTTGAAAATCAAAAGAGATTTTGCGCAAACTAAAATCTGGCTGGATTATTATCGGTGAATTTGAAAAAAAAGGTTCACTTACCATTAGGTAGCCTTGAGACAGCTCTTCCAAACTATGATATAACCATACAAAATTCTTTCACAATAATACCAGCAAATGAAATTAAATAATTGGGAATAATGTTGGATCGTACTTTCAGATAGAAAATCATGTGGACTACCTAACAAAAAATTAAGGAATATTTTATATAGATAAAAACAAATTGCTAAATTCCTGAATAAAAAAGAAAGAATAATAGTTTATCAGAGTTTGGTGGAATCACATTTGAGTTATGGAATCATAGGTTGTGGAGGTGTTTCGAAAGCACACTATAATACAACACAGGTTTCGCAAAATGAATTTTTGAAATTACTATTGAACAAACACCATAGGTAACCTACTGATCAACTTTTTGCCGAAGCGAAAGTATTATATATTCGACAGATATATTATTTGCACGTCAATATAAGACAATACTTTGCATTACATTAACAGTCGTACACATGTCTATGAAACCAGAAAGTTATTTGTACTTAGGCACTAAACTATACAACACCTTGCCAGATAATACAAAAATGGAAAATACTGTCGAAAGAATATAGACAGAAGTAGAAAGTTATATAATGGGTAGGCCAAGAAGAGAGATACATGAATTAACTCTTTTAAATTAAAAATTGACTGATTACGTGTTTTGATTGTGATGCCATAGTTATGCAATGATGATTTTTATGATAAGTAAAATCACTTTTTCACACGTTGAATCATTATATCATCTACTGGTTTTTTTCGATTGATTTTCGTCAGATAAGTTTACGTTTAAGTACTAAATTCCTTTTATATATTTAAATTATTTATTTTCAATTACCTCACCTCGTACAAACTGTCGCCCAGATAGTTTCTGTGGTTTATATGTGTTTATTGAAATGTTTTGAATTTTAACTTGTAACTATACCATATCATGTCAATAAACATACATACATACATTATGTTAATCATATGTAACATGAGTGTGGTTAATTATTCACAGAAATTTTGATGGAATATTGAAAAAATTCTAACCTTAATTGCACTATTGCCAGTTGAACATGGTGTTGTTTTGTTTGGGAAGTAAACGAAGTTCAAAAAGGATTTTGAAGAAAAATCGGTGGGGTGGAGTTTTCTACTTATATTTTGGTGAGAGAAGCCTGCTTATTGTGGCGGCGTTGTGGGTGGGGTACTGTTCCTTGTTTATTTGTCCGGGTGCCTCATGTGGATTTAGTAAGAGTCTGTGGTGTTAAGGCACGAATTTTCTGTTGAGGATTCACTTGTGGCAAGTTCGTTGTTTGGCGTTCTATGTTTATTTCCAGGTCCCGTAGAATCGAGTTTGGTTCTGTTCTTCGAATTGAGGTTATGTATAATCTTACTGTTCGTATCTTAGTTGAAAACATGGTTGTTATATTTTAAGTGGATGCCGACTGCTGAACTGATAGATCTTTTAATGTGTTCGTTAATTCTAGAGGTCTAATTAACGAACCTATTAAAAGACCTAACAGTTCAGCATTCGGCTTCCACTTGAAATATAACAACCATTCCTTCAACAAACTAACTTGGGACCCCACAGTTAAAATGTTTTCCTTCTTTTTACATAAAATTTGACTGGTCAAGAAAATGGGTCTATTGTGACTCTTTAAATTTGAAAAAATATATAAAAAAAATTTAACGGAATTTCAAGATATGAACCATTGCAACCCCAAGAGTCACAGTAAAAATAATTTTATTTTCGGAAAGTCAGTCAGCTGTGTACACGACAATCGGATATGGAAGGAAAGGTTTTTGTTTCGTGTGTTATTTATTGTTATTGAGCAAAGCACTTTCGGCTGCTTGCCATCTTCGGTGCTTATCTATAATAATAATAAATATGTTTATTCACCCAGAATGATTTACAAAATATATAATATGAGCCAATCACTACATGAATAAACAAAGATAATCACTGAAGTTGTGGTAATCACAGCTTGTGCATGATAGGAAAACTTAATTCTAATATGGTTTTACAATATAATAAAATGATGAACAACACAATATTTTCAAATACAACATATGAGTATATAATATTACAATATAAAATAAAAAATAGATTTTTTTTTTTACGAATTTTACGAATATAACAGATTACGGTAACAAAGACCTGGTAACAGATTATGGTAAAGGTAGCATGGTTAGTGAAACTTGCAAACAAACATGTAGAGTAAACCCATTAGAACCTATGGTCGTGCGTGGGTTCTCTCCACATCATTATCTACAATTACCTATATGTAGGTGTGGAATACATTGTTATACATTTTCAGTTTAAATAGTAATATAGGAAAATAGTGATAAAAATAATACAATTGTGGTGTTAGTAATACTAATAATAGATGCGGTAATTATACATAGTGGTGAATATTGATTAGAAGAAAATAAAAAAAAATATAATGAGTTTTTAATATGGAGGAAAATAATAATGAAATAGAGATTATTATGTTTATGATATACAATAACAATAGCATCATTGAATCTACTAGGTGAATCGATATGGATTACCAATATATTGACCTTGTCTTACTTTACTCAGTCTCAATTCCAAGCAAAGGTATTTTATTCAACAAGTTTTCTGACGTCGGTTCTAGGTAGATGAAGGATATATGTTTTAAATATTTTTTTCAATAGGTTAACTGAGTTAATGGTTTTCAGATACATTTTGTATATATCAGGCAATGCATTATATATTCTTGATGACAAATATAGATAATATTTCTGGCCTATCGTTTTGTTGGCTAGCAGTATTTTGAGATTTTCTTTCAGTTTGTTACGCGTCGGATAATTGTGGTCAACTCGCTCAAGTGTTTTCCTTTTATTGTATAGATATAGTATTATATTATACATATATATCTGTCTTATATCCATAATTCGTGTCTCTACAAATAATTCATCTGACGGGTAAGTAAATTTTTTAAAGGTCATTATTTTCAATTTTTTTTTTGTAGAACGTCCAGTTGTTTCAGATGACTATAAGTTACTCCACCCCAACTCAGGATACCATATTGTAGTCGTGATTGTACTAGTGAGTAATAAATTGTTCGCAGGTGAGTGAGATTCATAATGGTACGTAGAAATTTGAATTTTGGCAATAAACATCTAATAATTTTGCATGCATGTTGGAGACTTGATGATCCCATCTTAGATGTGAATCGATTATAACACCAAGGTACTTCATTTTATCTGTTATATTAATTTCAATTTGGTTAGATATCAGTAATTTATCGAATTCGGGGAGTCCATTTTTGTAACTAGAGAAGGGTAAGAAATACGTTTTATCAAAATTTATGGTTAATAGTTTGGATTTAAACCAGTCCGCTATGTTCTTGAAGTCATTTTCGACGACATTCTTTAAGTTCTGCCAAGAGTCTGATGAATATAGGACGGCTGTATCATCGGCGAAGCTTATGATTTCACCGGTTGTTTGCATGGTAAGTAAGTTGTTTATGTAGAGGTTGAATAGTATAGGACCCAATACGGTACCCTGGGGTATTCCGTGGCTGATTGTGTTTTCGTGACTTATTTTATCCTTAATTTTTACGACTTGCTTCCCATCTTTTAGGTAGCTGGAGAATAGTTCAAGCGTAACACCTCGGATCCCGCTCTGCAATTCCTCCAGTAGCTGCGAATGGTCAACTGTATCAAAAGCCTTGGCTAGGTCGAGGAACACACAGAGCGCCGGCTTTCCAGAGTCTACAAATTTATAGATTTTACTTATTATTTTTGAAATTGCATTATTTGTAGAGCGGCCCTCTCTGAACCCGTATTGATGATCAGTATTATATCGTGTTTATTAAAAAAATCATTCAACCTTTTCCTGAGGCATTTCTCAAATATTTTTGCCATAGATGATATTACTGAGATAGGTCTATAGTTGTTTAGGAGGCATGTTTTCCCTTTTTTATGGATGGGCGTCGCTATTTTGAATTCTGAAGGACACACACCTGTACTGAATATTTTATTAATCAAGAGGACGAGGGGGTCAATTATTTGTTCGCGAATTTCCTTGAGTGTTTCAGCTTTCAATTGATCTATGCCGGGGGATTTATTAACTTTCAAGTCCATTATCATATTGAGAACTTTCTCTAGTTACCGGTTTCAAAAAAGAACTTATATATTTATTAATGTTAGGAGACTTTCTGTTTCGTAATTTTTATAGTTGTTTGGTCTTTCTAGAACGATCTTTTTTATTTCATCTAGCTTATCAGAACCTGTTAGATTTGTTATAACTTTCCACAATTTTTTGGAACTTCCTTTATTTTCGTTGATTAGTTTATCATAGTAATTGTATTTGGTTATTTTGATGAGTTTATCTGTTTGTTTTCGATATTCAATATATGTTTCTTTTTTTCCAGGATCCGTAGGGTCCTTTTTATGTTTGCGGTATAAATCATTTTTATGGTTAACGGACTTAACTAATCCTTTTGTTATCCACATTTTTCTTTTATTTTCATTCCTTTGGTTTTTTACGTATTTGGTGTTCTGCTCAATTAACCCACTTAGTATATGCATAAGCTTTTTTGTTTGTTGCTGGACGTTGTCAGTGTTGTGAAAATCACTCCAGTCTGTTTCTAACGAATCATCTTTTAATTTTCTATAGTGAATAGTTTCATAACAGTGAATTTCTTTTTTTTTAACAGAATTTTTTCCAATATTTTCTTTTGTAGGAAAATTTATTGCTTTGGCTTTATGATCGGTTATATTGGCATCTATAACTATGGCAAGACATTTTTTTGTGAAATTATGTGTTTTCGATTTAACAAATATATGGTCTAGGCAACTCTTGGAATTACCCTGTATACGAGTATATTTATTGATTACTGAGGTAAAATTGTTTGTGCTATAGTTATCTACGTAGTCGAATACAGTTTGGTTTCCTTCGAGTAGATCCAGATTGATATCCCCGATAAGAATATGATTATTTCTCGTGGTTCTTTTATTTTGCTGTAGGTACTGGTCTAAGGACCTCACGAAATTATCGGCATTGGTTGAGGGCGGCCTGTAGATGCAAGTAATGAGAGTACTTATATGATTTCCTGTTTCAATATTTATCTCTAAAGCTTTACACTCATCGATTGAAATTATATTATGTTTACACTTGTATTCGTTTCTTAGATAGACTAACACCCCATCATTTTTATTTATATCGCCTTCAGTATAGTAGCTACGGTAATTGTCAAGTTTCAAAATATTTTTGTCTTGGAGTTGGAACGTTTCAGTTGGGACTATACAATCAAATTTGAATGTGAGTGTGCTTAATGCAATTCTTAGTTGGTCAATGTTCTTGGAAATACTTCGAATGTTTTGGTGTAGTATTGCGAATTTGCCATTTTTTTGAAAGTTTGTTATATAATTGAGTTCTACCATGTTATTGACTTCTAGAGTTTCGAAAGTTTGATCATGAATATCTCGAATATAGGGATCCATTTTGATTTCCCCAAACACCAGGTAAGTATAAAGTAGTAATATGGTACTTAACGAAAGATTAAGTGTTTCGATTTGATGAATCGAGGTTTATTGAGGACATTAAAAAGAAACAATTGAACAACTTTCCACTGTTCAAACGTGTTCTCATTTTTTGTGTGTCACCTACCTCTCTTGGTGGTTTTCCAGGGAACTGTGATGTCGCTGGGGTATTGATTTTTCCTTGCGGGTTCTTTGCTGTGGGTTCTGGCGGTTTTGTATTGGATTTAGTAATTTCTTTGCTTATTTTTATCGTTGATGGGGTACTGGGAGCACTCTGCGGTTTTCCCAATTTGAGATATTCAGTTTCTTCCGGATTTTCCAGTTGTTCAGGTGTATAACTTCTTCCGTTCACGTGTAGTTTGTTTCCTCTGATGAAACAATTTTCCTCTTTGTTTCTTCTGGCCAGATTGAGATGTTTTCTTGAAATATCATTATGTTTTCGCTGTTTAATTGTTAGGTCATTAGCTATCGAAATATTGGTGCCTCTTAAGTTTTTAGCGTTTTTGAAGACAGCTGTCTTTTTCAAGTATGAAGTGAATTCAATTTTGATTGGTGGATTATCTGTTTTCCCCAGCTGGTAAAAATTATTTATATCACTCTCAACTATATTTATATCTACTAATTTTTTTATTTCTTGTCTGATG
This sequence comes from Gonioctena quinquepunctata, assembly GCA_018342105.1. NCBI lineage: Eukaryota > Metazoa > Arthropoda > Insecta > Coleoptera > Chrysomelidae > Gonioctena > Gonioctena quinquepunctata. The sequence goes on from JAFIRS010000837.1 coordinate 91,639, forward strand.
TAATTGATTGTTATCTCCTCCGGTATAGTTTTCAGTCCGAAGATAATAATATTATTTTCTTTGGATTTTCTTTCCAATATTTCGATGCGGTTTGCTGCAGTTTCGTTTTCTTGTTCCAGGTAGTTGAGACGCCGATTCAAATCTTCGAATTTCAGTGTTAATCGTACTTCCACTGCTCCAAGCAGAGATTTCAATTCCTGCCTATTTTTCTTTATTTCTTCCAGTATAATTTCATTAGTGATGGACATTGTCAATGTTTGTAAAAACGTGATATGATGATAACGTTTTTTACTAGAATGTCTTTCAGCAAAAAGAGGGCGATGTTTTTGCTATTATTGTATCGGGTACTCAGGATCATTCACTACACAATCACAAAAACAATAATTTATACATATAATTCATTTGAAATAAAATATCGGAGCACTTCTAAACACGTCTACCCTCTATGAAAGCATATGATAAGTATAAAATTATAGTTACAAAATATGTATCGATTGGGAATAGAAAGTTACCTGTCATATATGAGGAATCTGATGAAACGGAGCATATCACGCATATTGTTCATATGTAACGAGGTTTTGAATAATAGAAATGTATAGTGAGATGTCGGATGTCATCAATTGACCTTGATGGGCACTGTTGCCATTGGCGAACAAAGAAACTCAGCCAGATAACAAAGAAACTCAGCCAGATAGCCAGTAGAGTCCAGAGCGAATAGTGGGATGCAAGGGTAGTTAGCTGTAAATTCAAAATAAGTTATTCAATTTATTCAGTTTATTAATTAAATAATCACGAACCTCACATATGTAACAATACGATCGGATTTGATGTTAAAATTGAGTGGAATATTTTCCTGGAGAATTCAAGGGCATGGAAACATTTTTCGTGAGGACTATCAGTAATTTATTACATAATATATATTTATGACCTCACGAGACAGTACAATACACTAATTAGGGTTTTCCACTATATATTTTATAAATGGAGTTGATGGATTTATGATATTTTTGACCGATATATTTTTTTTTGTTTCGTGGAATTCCATACTCCGATTTGGTATTTTGTTTGAATTTGTCCATAATGTCCTCCTACTCAGGAAAGCCTTCAACCATTCCTATAATGTTTCTCCGAGTATCGAAATTATTTTATTCAATAGTTTTTTTGGTTTGCACACAAAGTGAATTGGTGATATCAAAAAGATAAAATGTCGACAGGTATAATTATGGGAAAATACACTCATTCAAATTAATAGAAAACCCATCCATTTCCCGTTGAATAATTCATTGCCTGTATTCAGTTTCCATTATGGTTTCATTAATACTGAATAAAATATATATTTTATGAATTTTCCGAATAGAGGGGATAATGACAATGCTTTTTCAATATTTGTCCATTTTCAATCAGTTGATAACAGCCTCAGTAAAATCGCTGACAGAGACGCGAAATGACCCACTAGTTCCAGAATATTTTGATTCTCTTGGAATATTTTTATCTTTAGTACCAATAACTCAAAACTTATAGCTTGGGTTGCAAGGCATATGATTATAACAACTGATTCTCCTTCAGAAACCATCAAGTACGAAGAAAAAATCCATCAGCTTTCAAGACATAATGATATTCAAAGTTTGAAAAACCGAATCCGTTCGGCGTGACAAGTCATCCAGCAGGCTATCGAAAACTCTCTTGTTGCGGAAATTGGCGTGTTCGAATAGTTTTTTCAATCCATTTTCCGTCATGGGCTCCCAAAACTCAATTGCATTTCAGCATTAAACCAATTATGATATCAAGCTGCGTACATATAGCTGGGAATAAACTTGTTCATAAACAGGTCGAGTGAATTTTCCGACTAACTCGACGAAAAGAGATGAACTAGTGACTCATAATACCGTAACTTATTGAAGTCTCTTCATTTGGTAGATTTAGGACGTCTTCGACAACTGCAACCAGACATTTTTCTGCACCATCTCTAATGTATCGTGATAAAAATAAACATATGCGATACTCATATCACAGTATTCCACTGACATACTGAAGGGTATTGATTATGGAAAATAGCTGAATACCCTCGAATATCTACATCACATACTTCACGACTACAAAAAATATCAAAATGATGTCTTCCGACTATTTTTATATTGAACAAAATAAAAAATAATGCATCTATGTATCAATGCAGTTGCATTCATAAAGAATCTAGAAGCGTAAGGTCGGGTGACCTGAAAAGTATTTTGAAAAGGAATAAATAAAGGTATACATTGAAAATAACCCTATTTTACCTCGTTGGCCACCTAACTGGACCCATATTTCCAATCCAGTTTTCGTTGTATGTTTCATGCAGATATTTCGTAACTGCCCTCAGGTTCTGTGGTGGAGCGTCATCTTATTGATAAAATAATCCAACTCGATTTATTAATGGAACCTCATCCAAGAAATGCTCAATTTCCTGCGTGAGGAAACTTAGATATCTAGCCCTTGTCAGGACAGCGGCAAAAATTATAATAGGGCCTGAAATTCTGTCCCCTGAAATCCCACCCAACAATTGAAACCAAACCTTCTTGGAAATTTCCTTCCTTCATCAAGTGTAAATTTGTTATTATTTCTGTTGAAATGTCCCAAATTAGTGAAATGACTACCGTCAGTATATATGGAAATGTGCCATCCTCCAAATATTTTCCAAAGAACCATTTGCAATACTCAAGTCTCCTTGCATTATCGTTTTGGTACAGGTGCTGGTGTAGTTGATATTTAAATGAATGATATTTATTTTTCTTCAAAATGTTAGCTGCAGAAGACTTCGAAATATCACATTCTCTTGCGATCTCCCTGAGTGCCGTATTAATTTTTAATTGAACGTATGCCAGAACATCTATTTATTTTCTTCACTCACACCAAACAATCGTTATCAGGCTCATTTCGCATTTTTTTAACCAGTTTTGGAAAATACTGCCGGGTCGAGTGACGCCGATCTGTGCGTAGAGACGTGCAGCGTCGGTTGAATTTTGCCTACACTCTCCAAAAACTAATAACATATCAACTTTTTCAGTTCTTGTATAAATATTGATATTTTCCATGATTTTCAAACAATGAGGTACACAATAACTACCTACTTTGTAGAAGAGCTGTAAAATAATATGTCGACACGTCAATTTTTACCGCAACAATTTAATGATTTTGTTTCAGTTGTGTTGGTCACAGGCTACTTTTCAGTTGTGTTGGTCACAGGCTACTCGATGATTTCAAATCTTATTTCAATTTCAATAAGATTCTTCATTTAACGAAAGTTATAAAGTTATATTTTCAGTTTTTTATCGAAAGTTTCCTTACAACCTAATAGAATGCGTTATCAAATTAACCGTAATGAAATGCATTTTTTTCCAACCCGACGAGCCACCATGTTGCCATTTGAAAAAAAAATAGTAACACAAATTTCAATATCAAACGTCACATAGCTGAAACATTTTGATCAAAAACAGTAAAGTTGTATTCTTACAAATATTTTAGGACTGAAATTAGTTATTTGAACGTATCCATAGCCCTCTAGAATGAAAATTCATTTCGAAAAAGGAATGAATGATACATGGTTGTATTCTAAATGTCATATGGAGACAAAAAACTGAAAATATTCCATATGTCCCAATTAAAAATCGAAAGTTTATGTCACTTCCGGGAATCCGGAATTTGCATGAAGTTGAGTTACCTGTCAAAAAATGCCGTTTTATGCATTTAACAGATCCTCTGAATTTCATTCCATCATCTCCGAAAACAAAAAAGTTATAGGGGCGAGCCACCTTCCGTATATATATATTTTTTTTTTCTTTAGTTTCTTGACCACATATATATTTTCTTTAAAGTCTCGGAATAAAGGTCTGATTCAGTCAATTCATATAATTTTTCTTAACGACGTTTCGACATGGTATTTGTCATCATCAGGTTAAAACACTAAAATTAAAAATATGGAGACATTTAACTCAACACAATATTGAAATGTATGCACTAAAATAATTTTTGAAAAGCATATGGTTCGAAATATAACATGTTATTTAACTCAATATAAATATTTGTAACATTTATGAGTATTCACTTACAAATTATTTTATTTGAGTTTTGCGTTCGCATCGTACGAAGGTTATTGTGGTTATTGTGCGTCGAAGTGATCGGTCACTTCGACGCAGGTCACACTCCCACAATAACCTTCGTACGATGACGCAAACTAAATAAATAATTTAACGTATATACTCAATAAATTTCAAAAAAGAGTAAATAACATGTTATATTCAACATATCATTTCAGATGAACTCAATACTGAATGTTCATGTCCCATTTAAATCGAAACTATATATGTCACTCGGAACAATTTGATGAATCTAAGTTACTGTAACAAAATCTTATATTATAATGAAGAAATTCAATGGTCCATACCTAAAAAATGTTAAGCAGCACTGTTTCGTGGCTTTTTCTATCAATAGGTGAAATGCAAGTGCCAACACTTATAAACGACAAATGAGATCAAAAACAGAAGCCAGCAGAGCCAGCCCTATTTCAGGTTTTTACGAGACCCTGCTCGGCAAAATCAACGTTTGTTGTCTCCGTTGATTGAATTACTACAAGTGTTATACTATCCACTTCTTCACATATGAGAATAAAACAATGTGTCAAATTAAACTTTTATTTTTGAGGGGCTATATCCATTAAATTTCTTCCATTTTGTTCCTAACAGTTCCCTCGATATTCCTCCCTCTCAACTATATATATATATATATATATATATATATATATATATATATATTATATATATATAATAATTCATATTGCAAAATATTCTTAAAATGCAGTGTACACCAAAATTTGTGGAATGAGTATTATTTAAATAATATATCAGCTGATTTTCAAAACCTCATTACGATTGAAAATGGTTATTATAATTCACTTGAAACTTAATTTCTCCTATCGGTGTTACTCACAATGATGGAAAACCATCTAATCAAAATCAATCAAAATAATATTGGTAGCCTTGTGTCCGAAGAATTCAAATGGACGAAATTGAAAATGTATGCATATGCAAAGATATATTAAGAACAAATTCCAGTTATGTGTTCGCATAATCCGTCTACATTGAACATAATGTATCTTATCCAATACCAGGTGGCAGCCTGCTATTCAAATAATCTTTATTAATATATTAACACCACAATTTATATACCCACCATCTGTTTAAGATTCCAAATCTGTTTTGACAATAAAATGAAGACGGGAGTGAATATGGCCAGTTTTTATAATTCATAAACCATCTCCTAAATAGCTTTCCACCCAGCGTTGGTAGAAAGTAGGGGATTATTTTGGAATATATCACACATTATAGCATGGAATATGAAGTTTATGGCGTGGGATAATCGGAAATAATAATTTAACGTGTGTGGATTGAGGTTGACTCTACTGGTGGGTAGGGTTTTTGTTGGGTTTCTGCGTTTAACGATTAATCAACCAGGTTATTTTAAATCAAAGAGAGTGAGGAGAATTATTGCAAATTTCTTACTGGCTGACTTGAATACCAATGTATCAACGATGATTAAAAAAATGGCAACCTTTCATTGAAACAATGGAAGTTGTAACACATAGCGATTGGGTCCAGGAGAAAGTATCCATACCATTTCATGAGAGCATGATTTTCAAAATCTCGTGGTTGAAACTTTGGTATATGTTAAAATGTGCTTCATATGCTGTAAGTTGGCTTTTGTTGATGTTTATTGTTTTGAGAAATATTTTGTTTTATTTACATTGCTTAAAATAAAATACAAAATATTAATTTTAAAATAAAATACCCGACTGCGTAAAAAGTGAACTTTAAAAAAGAAAAATTCATGTTTTGAGAGATTAACTATTAAAGTTGATACTGTAAACAATCTCACCTAGTCGGAGGCATCTTCTCTAATTTAAAATAAAGATACATTTTTGCCTCCGACTACGTGAGATTGTTAACAGTTTTAGGTTTGATATTTTCTGACAATATTTTCTGGTCATCTTGTTTCCATCTCCTTTAAAGTTAACTTTTTACGCGGTCGGGATTTTTATTTTTAGTTTACACGTTTCAGTTAGGATTCTTCACAATATGGCGTCTAGTTGTCGCCATATTGAATTTTGATCATAACTGTCATGTCTTTTTTTCACAATATGGCGTCTGATTGTCACCATATTAAATTTTGATCACTGCCATGTCTTTAGTGACACTCGCAACATTGGAACATTTCAATTGACGTAAGAATCATCAAGATCGGCAGACGCTTCTGGTCTCCAGTATTGAAAAAATTAAAGTGTTAATAACATCCTATACCTTTATCTCTACAAAGTGTGATTGAAAAATATAAATAATGTTATCAAAACTCACTATAAAAATGTCGAAAAATAACGAATGTATTGAACCCCATGAAATGAGTCCTACTGCGGTCTGGTATACATCATTGGACGTGCTGATAATGAATTATTTGTCCAGGAACAATAGATTACTCCAAAAAGTTGCCAAAATCAATTTTAGATGACATACTCAACCGCTGATACACCCAGTTGTGTTTCATTCTGCTTTCAGTTGGCTGTTCTCAAGTTTTCAAATTGTTGTCGAATGCTAATGTCATGAAAATACAAAATGTTAATAAATCACGTCGTTTTTATGTCCATAAAAAGAACGCCTGACGACAATTCGTTATTGGTTGATAGGCCAATCAATAGTGAATTTCTGCTCTATTGATTGCGTGACAAAAATACTACCAGGAAACCGACTGTACCATCAAACGAAAGACGGTTCATAGTTATATCCTGCTATGTTTCCTACTCCCAACTATTATTGCTCAATTTGTTATAAACATTTAACACATTCACGGACAACGACGTTGATTATACAACGTCTATAGACGTCTTTCTAAATACCCCCATTTTAGAGCCCGTACGTTCCCAGACGTTGGATATCCATTGTAGTTCTGGTAATTCACCACTGTGCTTTGTTTTGACTTGGTGGGGGCCTCAAAACATGTGATCAGCAAAAAGCAAGAATGATGGTAATACGTTAGCATTAATAATAATACTGCGTGCAAAAAGTGAAGCCTTGTGAAATTGGTGCCTACAAACAAAATATTTCGGAATAGACAAAAGCAACCAGATGTTGAGTTATTATAGCTGCCTGAGGAAAACTGTACGCTGGTATAGAAAGGTAATATTACATTTACTTGATGTTGCGGTTTAGAATGTTGAAGATAAAGAAATCTAGTGAAGGAAGTCCCCAAAGGAGTTAGCAACCAATACCCAAAAATATCCTGAAATAATTCCAGTACAAGTAAATCTTGTTGAAGTGCAGACATGTACAAAAAATAAAATGCGAAAGGAAACTAGATAGAGATGTGACACCACCATTATGTCCTGCTCCATATTTTAAAATGTGGCATCAATAAAACTGTTCTAGTTTTGAAATTGGTGAAGTGATATACTATCATTCTAACATTTCAACATGACGTATTTAGACGTACCATGTCATAATATGCATACAAAAATGTCTTAAATGTGACAGGGGCGTTTATAGACATTTGCTTTTTTACTACATTCCTTTTATTTTTTTTATAAGAAGCCCATATGACCTTTCAAGAGTATTGAAGATATTGGAGTGCAACGTAAAACACCTCCCAGTTTACCAGAGTGTTAAAAGCATCTTTTCTGCTTTTTTATCGTTTTTGACTTATAACTTGAAAACCACTGAAGCAATCTTGATACTCTCAATAGAAGAATTGTAGAAACTCAGGCATGTCGCATAGTTAGTTTTGGCATAATTGCAATCTGAATTTTTAATGCACTTCATTGCAGCAGACCTGGATGCGTCATAGATGGTCTGATTTAATTTCTCAAAAAGATTTCGAGACTAAGTATAGTACCACAAAAAGTATATTCTCATTTTGCGTTCAACTGCTGCAAAATACGTGAAAAATACTTGCAAACATGACCGAAAATGGGCGAGTGCGTGAAAGCGACTGAGTAGTGGGGGTAGAGCAGCAGACGCAGGGAAGCGTATGTATATTGAAACAAACGCGCTGCGTATGTATATTGAAATAAAATCTGCTGCTCTACCCCCACTCCTGAGCCGCTTTCATGCACTCGCCGGTTTTCGGTCATGTTTGCAAGTATTTCTCACCATTTCAACGCAAAATGAGAATGGTCATTTTGTTGTTCTCTACTTCATCTACCAATTTGCCCAGGAGAATTAAAATCGGACCACCGGCAATAAAATGCATTAAAAAAATCAAATTGCAATTATGTCAAAACAAATAAACCAATAGTGCCTGAGTTTTTCACACATAAAATACATGTCAATCACTACTATGTCGTACAACTGAAAATAAATGCTTTTGAATGTTTATAACAAATTATGCAATGACTGTTGGGTGTAGGAAACATAACAGGATATAACTACGGGCCGGGCCGTCTTCCGTATGGTACAGTCGATTTCCGGGTTGTATTTTTTCACGAAGAGATCTCTATTGAATGGTCTATGAACGTCATGATTGAACACACTGCGGGTTTTGATATAATTTTTGATATTGTGCAATCAATTCAAGTGATCGTTGACTTGGCAATCCTTCGAAAGAACAGATTCATGACTAAGTTAGATCAGCTAAATCAGTGAACCCAGTTTATACAAGGACATCTATATGGCGTCAGCTCACCTCGTCCTGTGAGTCAAGGAAATTTGAACTACAGTGGGATATTCCAACTACCGAAATTTTGGAAGTCTGGGCTGTGATCATGCGTCAATATGATGGTGAATATTATAAAGATTATTCTGTAAAGACCATTTGGAACACAACTGCTAGTATGGTGCAAAAAAGTATTTAGGGGAATTCAATCAAGGAATGGATCCTTTTTCTGATATCCAGTTTGAAACTGCTAGAAATGCGAAAAGAAAGCAACTTCAGAATCTTCCAGAGAAAGAAACAGTCAGTGCAGCTGCTTTAGATATCACATAATACAATGATGATAATACCCTGGAAAGTCAGATGAAATATTTCTACATTACATCGTTATCATGGAGGGAAAATGAAGGAGCCAACTTTTTGTCTATAAATTTCAAATAGAAATGAACAATGATGGGACGTATAGCATATAATTCCATATTTACGGAAACTTAAAAATTAGTTTTGGATATCGTATTATTATCTCCTAGAGCAGAAGACAATGTGGGAAGGGAAAACCGGATTTTCACATCGTCTTTGAATGCGATGTAGGTATTAGAAATTAGACCCAGAAAAAAGTTCTGACAAATTAAACCAGAGACCTTACCTTGTGAAAGACTGAGCTCAATACAACTGGGAACTGAGATGTCAGTGATGAAGGCATTCCGAAAGAAAATCCCATTCTTGCGCTCATCAGTTGTCAACCATGCCACTATCTCTTATAGAATATTTTTATTATGGATGAGAGTATGCAGACTAGGATCTTGAAGTCCGATTAGGGATTGGGAGTAATTTTTGTTATGGAAAAAAGCAGTTAAAAGAAACTGATTCTGAATGTTATATATTTCTGTTCAACAGTTACCACCAAGCAGCATTATAGTGACGGAAAATGATGCTGCAACTTCAACTCGGTGGTAATAACGTAATCACCACTGGATTTACCAAAATACAGTAAGAGTAACTAAAATTTTATGTGTATAATTGTAGTCACGTTATTTCTATCTATGGTACCCACTCCACAGTTCTATAACTTATTAGTGTCATTTGAGGTGTCTGAAATATTATGGCCACTGTGCAAATCACTTTCAAGGTTTTCAAACTCAAAAGTGGAAAATAACCGTTGTGGTAACCCTCCTGTACCACTTAAATATCACTTAGAAGTCACAGACACTTTGGAGAGAGTATGATAGTTTCGGTGACGTTTTGGTAATTTCCAAAAAACCTTCAATGTGGCAGGCACTTGATTGTGATATGTGGTGATGGTTGCCACATTCAATGGGTTCAGGATCTACTTCCTCGGGACTTTCCATTACGAGTGAATTTCTGACAATGGTTCCTCCAAAAAGTTACCAAAAACCCTTTATTCAACAGGGAAATTTTATTCACGGACGGAGTTAATTTCCCTGAAAACAGGATCAGAAATTTTCATAATAATCATTTTCGGGCCCAGAAAAATCCGCAAGAAATCGTGGAATCTCATCACCAGGAGCAGTTCTCATCAAATGTCTGGGCTGGAATCATTGGAGATTACCTAATTGGAACTTTTTTTTCCTACGCAGATTGAATGGACATAATTATCGCCGATTTCTTGAAGATAATTTGCCAATTATGTTCCTATTTTAATGCGAAATCGCATGTGGTTTATGCACGATGGTGCACCTGCTCATTTTAGGGCTTTGGCACGCGAATATATTTGAACCAAAATTTCCATAATCGCTGGATAGGTCGTGGGGGAACAGAGTCATGGCCACCTAGATCCCCAGACTCAAACTGTCTTGATTATTTACTTTGGGGACATCTTTAGACTTTAGTGTACAGTCAACCAATCCTAACTGGGAAAGAATTGCGAAACCACGTAATAGTTTCCTGTGAATTAATAAGGAATACTCCAGGAATTTTGCAAAGAGTACGCGAGTCAATGACAAGAAGGGCTGAAGCGTGCATACTTGCAGGAGGCGGACATTTTAAACGGTTAATTCGATTTTGGTATTTTTTGTTCATAATAGTTATGTTTTAAAAAATAAAAATTGTATCTTTATGCGTACCTACTCATTACAAAAACCAAATAATAGTAGTGATGCCACTGATGAAAATTAAGAAATCCTTTATCATGGAAAAAAAATAGTTTTATGTGTACTTTGCATGTACCAAAATTGAAGAAACATGCCAATGCGGTTTCAGAGATATTGGGGAAGAACATATTTTTTTGTTAAATTTCAACATTCTGTATCCTGAAATAAAGCGGTTGCGGACCTTCGTTCATATGAAGAATTTTTCTTAAAATCATCCAAGGATTAACGCTGTTTAGGATCATTATTCAATTATGAAACATCCTGTTTATTGACTTCATAGTTTGCATTCGTTAAAACAATTTCAATATTCTTCTTGTATCAATACTAGAGCAGAGAAACAATATAGATTTGAAAAATTCCTCAACTCATTGGTTAAATAATTTTTCAACAATATTGGGATAATTTTATTTATTTATGATACCTATTGAAAATATATTTCCCACTATGTCGATGGGAAATAGTCCTTGTATTGATTCCCATACTTATGTTTAATATTGGAATTCCAATATACGTCATATAGACCAATAAAGTGAAATGTTCTAGCGAATTTCCAACCCCTACATCATGTTGATTAACGAATTTCTCCACAATATCAATCTATATTGCATACAAAAGCTTCCACTATATCATGACGACAATATCAGCTCTTGTGAGAAAAATATTTGAAACAGGTAATATCATCAAGTGATATGCGACGATTTTGAATAAATACTGTGCTGGAAACAGAATTCTAATATTTTTATGCCAATATATTATGATTTATAATATTCCATCAATATACTCCGTGATGTTGTTCCACTATCGCAAAAGTTATTCCTCTTCTATTCTTGAGATCACACTGAACTATAAAATTCATCTGGAATTTCTATAAATATATTTTTATTAACCCCTTCAAATGCCTAAGCGGGGCAAAAAAATAAAAATAGATTGCCCGCCTTCCTAGAAGTGATCGGCTATCAAACATCAGCTTAACTCTCTGATTTGTTTACCATTCCGTAATCTTAAACCTAAGTTATGTTTTAGAGGAACATATATTTCATTTTAGTGGCCCATTCCGGTGGATTCCGTCTGAAACGGTAGTCGATTTGAACAGTAGAATGTGGAGGTATTTTAATGTGTTTCATCTATTCCAAGGTTTCTGAGATACATGGTGAATGAATTATAACTGGAAAAATATATACAATATGATTTATTAATTTAACACATGGTGAATATAGACTATTTATAATTAATATTTATATTTCTAGAATACAACATTATTCAATGAAACTATAATTATTATTTATATTATAATATCAATATCAAATGGTGACGTACCTTGACCTCTTAATTTATTTGACTTTTGTTTAGTTTTTGCCTTTTTGTGGCTTCATGCCTTTTTTTTAGTTTTACTCGCGGTTAATTTCTTAATAGTGATGGTTCTTTCCTTAGATTGGTTGGTAACTGTTGATCAATTCAAACGTTTCTGTGACAGTCTATTCAAAGATGCCAACTTATGTGATGCAAGACAATTGTACAGCTTGAATTTATTAGTCAATATAGAGAAAAATCAAATTCTCATTTTATTGAGCGACCATAAATACGATATCAGAAAAAAATATTTCTCATGAATCACCGAGGTCCGAAAAAACAATAATGGTTCTCAGATTTCAGCAAATTTCTGCGCTATTTGGTGTGCTGATTCGGAAAATAATGATGAAAAAGTCACCCAACGATTTCTCACATTTCAACATATTAATTGAATATAAATTATTTTTAAAAAGAGATACAAAAAATATTTTTGATTATCAAAATATTATTGAGTTGGCAATATATTTCGGTGTTATAAGGTTGGCAATAAATTGTTACAAGGTTGTTAGTTCTGGTAAACTGCACAGCAGTTTGTTTTCTTCTAGTTAATGCTTAACCTACATACTTTTCATTCACTTTTCAATATGGCTAACCGTGGTTGTAAAAACTCTCCTTGAGCTTTTTGTTATGTGAGTGGTGACTTTGTTATTGAAAAACATCAAAGGAACATTACTAAAAAACAACAAAATGCGTCACATCGGAGTCAAAGTTATGCGAGAAATCTTACCAAAAATCTCCTTTTTTTCGGAAATACAAAAAATAAGCATATAATATTCGCATTTGATTATTTAATAATATTGTACGTGATAATTGAAACACGATAAAAAAAAATATGATTCTCAAATTTTTCATTTAAAGTTTTTCCAATTTTTTTAATTATATAATTGATGTCTTTTCGGACGAAAATCGTAAGTGATAAAAAAAAACTGATATGAAATACGGTTTTAGCACCCAAAAATACATAAGATTTAGGTTAGGTTTGGTTAGGTTCAAAAAGTTTTTAGACATTATTTTTTCGTTGGCCTGTGTATTTATTATAATTTATCATGCCCTTCTCTATCCAACTGAGCGTATTCTTCAGTGAATTTGAACAATATTGTGGCTATTTAGGAGCTATAATTAATTAATTCAATTTTTGCATAATCTTGTATTCACTTTGTAATTTTAAGTGTATGAATACCAAAAACAGGTACCTAAATGGTTTTTCTTTCATATCCCAGATATTTTTCACGTATTTGTGTCCTTTCATCCTATTTTCTGAAAGTTGTGACTTCATACCAAGGTATAAATTTTCACAATCATTGCAAAGAATCTATATATTACTTCGATTTTTTTTTTTAAATTTATCGCTTGATAAAAAGTTGTATTCAATCAAAATGTTGCTAATATCTCCTGAAATATGTTCTATAAACGGGATGGCAAAGAAACTTTGATTTTTTTAATACTAGATTTTGATTTTATTTTATTATAAAAGAAATCGGTTTTGTGGTTATTTCTTTAATTGAATTAATGAGGTAATTATCATTTCAGGATATTTTCTGGTAGAAGGGGGCCGCTTAGAGTGAAGGCTCGGTCTGCTAGTCCAATTATGACTTTTGGAAAAATTGGTGACTTGAGTTATCCTTTAAATATCTTTCAGAACCATCCGCCTACAGCAGTTTCAAGATTTCCCAATCATCAGGACGGCTATGTGGTCTTTTTCGAATTTGAACCAGAGGACTTGTACCTTCCGGCAAAGCACAAATATGTAAAATGCACAAATCATAGATGCAAGTGGTTTATTTGCACTTTTTATTCTTGTTTTTACCTCGGTTTATTCAAATGAAAAACAATGATGCTGAGTGGATATCGAACAGAAGTATCGATTGCCAACAGTTCAAAATGAAAAATGTCTTATTCCTCTAGAAAGCTGGCTACAAATACCTATACAATACGTGTATGTGGGCCGAATAAAAACAACTACTTTCCTGGCTAATGCCTATAGTTCATCCTCCTTTATGTGTATGGTGAGCGTATTGCATAAGCCTGTATATGTAATTGATGTGTTATATTGATTTTATTCCATTCTATTTTTGTGAACGAGAAAAATCACCCTAAATGTAACCTTTCTGGAGAGGCCGAATGAAAAACAACTACTTCCCTGGCTAATGCCTATAGTTCATCCTCCTTTATGTGTATGGTGAGCGTATTGCATAAGCCTGTATATGTAATTAATGTGTTATATTGATTTTATTCCATTCTATTTTTGTGAACGAGAAAAATCACCCCAAATGTAGCTCTTTCTGGATGATTAATCGCCATTCCAAGCAATCTTTTCCATCTTGTGTCATATATACATTGTTCAAGATTTTTTTAATCCATTTTTTACTTCAGAGCCCTGAAGATGAAACAATGAATTTTCGAAACGTTGACACTTTAAAATATATTTTCGTTTTTTTACTCATTCCAACCGAACTCTTTCCAATTCACCACTTGAAATTAATGATTCCATTCAACGTGTTTATTGTCCAATTGTTGTCGACCACACCGCTCGATAGATGAATCACACGAGCACTCAATAATATGAAACAATTCCTAAAATCCGACATGGAGTCGATTTCCTTCAATGTCATTCGATTTCTTGATTATTAATATTCGTTAATATTCGCCAATTCAAATTCTGATCCCATACTTCCAATAATCCAAAACTTATCACAATCTCTCAAAATTCCGCCCCATTAAACATTGGTTTCAACTCATTCCATAGAGTGCATGATACTATAATGCTAATGTCTCGAAGACATTTACTCTTATCTAGAGCGAGGACCAGTTCTTCTGTTCATCATATCTCAATGGAAGCGATAATAGTTGAACGACCATCCTATGTCACGTTGCTTGTAAAGTGGTCTTTTATTACATTCGTTGATCAAGTTTCTTGATGAGCTCTCCGAAAGATGATCTCAGAAGTGCATTACCATATTTTTGAGCGATGCTAAGTGGGTGTATATGGACAGTGTTGACTTTTACACAAATACCGAAGGACGGCTATGTATTTTTTCGTAGAAGAAAAATCAATCGATATCTGTTTGTTTCTCAGCAAATCATTTGTGGTAATGAGTTTGCAGAACACCGCTCGATTGGTTTTTGGATAGGTTATAGCAAATTTATTTCTAAATCTTCAGTTTTCCTTTCGAGTAACAATCTGAATGCCATTTGGTTTCATCTTAGTGTCAAGAATATTTTGTGGGGTTCATTGAGGGCTATTTTAACTAATGCATATAATGTATTGCTCTAAGTATAGAATATCCATTCACAGTTCAATAAAGTAATCTTAGACTCAAAATATAGGGTTCGTTCAAAATTGTACATAATATAATGTTGAATTATGAAAAAATCCGGAAAGAGGAATACATATGATTCTCCGTATAAAGTATATAGTAGACCAAATTGAGTAAAAACTATTTCCTCGTAAAAACCAATCGATAACTTTGCTGACCGCTTATAGCATAAATTGCCGTAAACCACTACAGATTATACCTTATCGTGTTTGGGGTATAGATAATATAATCTATTAGTGGAACAGTGGTGTGCAGATGCAGCCATATATAGTGAACAACTGCAAGGACATTTTTCTGCAGTAGTCGGAAATACCATCCATATAAAATTTCTGGCTCAAGCAAATTAGCTCTACATTTTTACAACAACCAATGAAAGTGTTCAATACTGATCATTTATTATTCAATGAGCCACATAGTTTGAAATATTGTATATAAAAAATAAAACTTGTAAACTCGATCTTCTAGAAAGTTTTGAAATCAATATTGAACAAAAAGTCATAAAAATTGCTTAGATAAATTTGAATAAACATAATTTTTTTAATTTGTTTCACCGAACATTAAACAGTAAAAGTGAATGTCTTTTGCTTGCTATTTTGATGTGATTTTCGAATGATATCTCGAATATTTTCAAAGATGTAACAAAAGTTGTGACAAATGGAAATTCAATTCAGAAAAAGGTTTCTGAGATGTGGAAATCACAAATGCGTTTGATTGAAGAAAAAATTTATTGTTTTCCAACTCCTATGTTTCGCTTACATTGGGGAGTTTACACAATTCATAGAAGAGGGGTTTTCACTCAACGGAGTGATCTTCTAAATATGAAGCCATACCTCAGTTTCACGGCTAAGAAACTATTTCAGCGGACTTGAGTAGCAAACTGCAATATGGCTTTGGATTTGTGGAAAATTCCCAATGTGAGATATTTGCTTTGGTAGAAAACTTCAATAAGAAACAATATGAAATAATTCCACATCTGGGAGAGTTTCCTCGAATTCCAAATTTCAATGTTCATTCAAAATGGAGAAGCAGACAGATTCAGGCAGACGAAATCTAATTGTTCATCAACACAAAAGGAAACCTGAGGAACCAAGGATATGTGTAGTACATTATCTGGAAAAAAAAAAAGAATTATCGAAAATTCAAAAATGTTGATGAGGCCAGTAGAGTAGTGCCCAACTTGGACTCAATTATCAAGAAATTGTCCTACTCTCCTGAATATACCTCCCAAGCCCAGGGGGCTATCAAAAAACAATTACAATATGTTTGCTTAGATACAAAAAAATATAATTATTATCAACTCCAGGGCCGTTTCTTTTCTTTCGGGAAAGAAAGCTGAGAACAACTTTAAAAAAATGGTTACAATATTTTTGCCTACATACAAAAGAATTTAATTACTATTAACTTTCGGACCGTTTCGTATTGTCTCCCAATAGACCTATCAAAAAATTTTATAGGTGAAAATCATTTTTAAATCCTTCAATAATCTCTTTTTCCAGACCTTTTTTTTTTAAACAAAAATAGGTAAAGTTACATTTGAAGTAAAAGAATAAATCTCCGCCTATTGTCGGCATTTTGATCAAAGCGCAAATCCTATAATGTTTTATCAGGGGTTGATGAAAAACCCCATCCTCATCCAACTAGGATGGATATACCATATACATCGATGATATACAATATAAACAGCAACAGCCCAAAGACAGCTCCATAAACATTATCTATTTCCAGACAACAGTTTTCGTTAACCTTCGTTTTCTGACATCTACCATTGAGATAATTTTTCACCGATTTCAAATCAACTCCTGTTATTCCGTTTATATACATTTATATATTGATATATGCCCATCTATTTATTTCATCAGGTTGTTTCGCACAGTATCCAAGTCAATGTTATTCTTGGTATAGATGCCAATTGCCCAACGTTTTTTTTTCAAAATCTAACAACTATTTTCATAGCTATTGAAAATTCACAATCACAAATTTTCAGGACAATCTATATGGGGTTGTGAAATTTTATAATCGATTTTAAACATCTTGATGACATCATTACAGAGGCATGTGGCAAATGGCATGTGGCAAATTTTAGTTTGTTTGAAACCTTTTGCTGTTTTTTATCATTTTTACAGACAAAAAACGAACAAACAGACGAGAAAGCGAGGTGATATTTTAATGTCATCCAGTTCTGAGGTTTGTCTGAAGTTTCAAGTCCCTAACCCATCGGAAAATTAGTTTAAAATCGATTGATCCTCGATATTTATGTTATTATCATCACAGACAAACACGCAGACGAGAGAGCTTATTAATATTGCATTGTCATCTAATTCTGAACTACGTTAAGAGTTTCAAGCCTTCTGCTTATCGGAAAGTTAGTTTAAAAATCGATTGCTTCTTAATATTGAAATTATCTTCAACCAAACAGACAGACAGACAAGAAAGCTAATTAATATTGCATTCTCATCCAGTTCGGAGCTATGTCTGAAGTTACAAGTATTAAGCTCATCGGGAAGTTAGCTTGAAATCTATTGCAAGATTTGTACGGAACAGACAACAATAGTGAGCTAATATAAACGTAGTAATACAATTTTCTGAAATATTGTATTGATTAAAATTTAGAATGATTGAAAAAAACATAAATATAATAGGGTGGGTAAATTTTTTTGAGTATTCTGAATATGTTTATATTGATGGAGATCTTGAATTCCTGTTGAATCTTTCTGTATATTTTGATATAATGTATCAAAATATAGGCGACAAATGAGCAAAGCTGCATTGGCCAAGAGCTTCTGGTGAAACTGGAGTTTTGTAGCGGCTAGTAAGTCTTGTTGTATTGTATATTGTATATATTGTATATTGTATTGTATGAAAACAATCAATTTTATATAAACATTTATCTGAAATTATATATTTTATTCTACTAGGGCACGGGTAAAATAAAAAAATATCTCCCGCAATACGAACGTATCCACTTCCATTTTTAGTAATGGTAAATTTTCCTCGAACCGTAAGAAAATTGTATGAAATCAATTAATTTTACGTAAAGTTTATCTGAAATTATTTATTTTATTTTACTAGGGAACAGGGAAAATCAGAAAAAATCTCCCCCAAAACTCCCATTACACACAGCCTTCTATTTATTTGTGAATAACGTCAAAATGAATATTTACTTAATATTTTCTAATTAAATATAATTCCGGTATAACATTTTTTTACCAAATCCCCCACGTGCTTGAATTAATTGCGGAAAATTTGTCTCGTACATGAATTTTTAAAGAAAATTCATTTACTCAAGAAATTTTCGGCAATAATTCATGCTCTATAGAGTTTATAAGTGAAATTTTTTTTACAAAAAAATTTATAACCTAACACAACGAAACATTTATTCATTTATTGAAAGTACATTTATTGGAAGTACAGTTAAATTTCAATTATTAAAATTTAACTTAACATTAGATTCGTTGAGGTTCTCTATTTTTGTCCTTTACATTCAAGCCAATTGCCCCAGCAGCAGATTCAGTCCATCCATTTATTGTATTTCTTCCAACAGGTACATTATCGTACCATTTGTCAGTTTCATTTTTCCAGTGTCGGTTTGGTTTTAAGAACAGTCGTGGTGAGGTAATATTGTCACCTCGTTTTGATATCAGTTTATGTTAACAGTGAAAATAACTATTGATTCGATCCCCAGAGATTGTTAATGAGTTGATACTCAACTGCATAGTCTTTCCCAGCTGCGATATCTTCAAATATGACAAACGGAAGGCTGTTTCCAATTAGGAGGAATAACCCCAATAAAAAAAAACCGAAGGAAATGTCTACAAGTTATTTGACACGAAAGGTGTCATTAACACATATTTTCGAGGAGTGTGAACAAAGATTATAATGGGGGTTGATCATTAGAGAATGATAAATGAGCATTGCTGAAATTTTTGTGACACACATTGCAGCGTTGCCTACGAATCAACTATATAAGTGGCGATCGAAAAATGTTCATATAACAGGGTGGACACATTGTTGAAAGACTATGGGTTTCTTCGGCTAATGGCATGATCAAAGTTTTCATTGAGAAAATTTTACACGCAAGAAAAGTCTTGACTTTCAAAATCACTCAACTAAAACGGAAAAAAAATCATAATCCATCGTGGAAAGTGAGAGATTACTTCTTTGCCACCGACGAAAGAACAACAATGAAAAGTGACAATAACCATCTGCTCCAGACTCAGATTTACAATTTATGTTTTATCTTTCCTATCAGGTTGAAATATGAAGTGTCAAGGTTGTTGATGTCCGATCTTTTATACAGACATTTTTCTTCATGTTTCGCTATTTCTATCATTTCGCTATATTTTTTGTGTATCTTCTGATTTTGACAATACTGTTACCAAAGAATAGGAGTGAACGTTTTTCGGTTACATCGTTTCAGTTAATTTTAAGTTTTTGTTTTTGAAAAAATACCCGAAGAAACAAATTCAGAAAAAATATGACAAACAAAGTTTCAACCGATTTTCACAATTACGCATTCATTAAGGATGACTATTGCGTCGAATTAATGTAAAATGTTGCAAAGCCTGATGACTTCATTGAAATATCATTGGATGTAGTATCCCTGTCCACAAACATCCAATACCTAGTAACCAGTCTCATGAAAACAACAGTTATTTCAACTTCAATGATGTCTTCTACAAACATATTTTTGGTCTTGGAATTGCCTATTCCCCATCTGCTTTGAAATTGTTAAGTTAGACTTATAAAACAAATGTTTAAGTCGACGCAATTTTAGTTTTTCAAGAGATCCGTCGACGATTTGGTTTTATGCTTACAAAGAAAAAACAGTGGCAAGATAATCATCATTTTTAATAATCATCATTCCAGAATTCAATTTACAATGGAGGTAGAAAAAAATAATACGATTGCTTTTTTGGATATTCTGTTGATAAAATCAAGGAAACTGACTGGTATCACAACATACTCAGACACATACATCAACTTTCTCTCTTCACACTCGATGACATGAAGAATAAATACCAATAACAAACTCAAACACACAGCCACACTCTTGAAATGAAAATAATATGTTCAGAACAAAAAACTTCAAATTGATTGAAACGACGTTGCTGAAGAACGGTTACCTCAAATCTTTGGTATCAAATTTATTAAAATCACAAAATACACAAGAAAAGGAAAATAAACCGCCAACAAACATTGAAGATTCATAGATTCCGTATGTGGAAAGTTCGACACATCTACTATGCAACATTCTACTTGAAAATCAGTGACAAATGGTAAACGTGGTCAGAAATTATTGAGATTGAGATTGAAAACCAAAACACTAATCCAATATTTTATACAAAATACCATGTGCTGTTTGTGGGTGAGTATACATAAGACATACAGAAAAGTGCTTAAAAATAAGAATGACCGACAAAAAAGAGACTGCAAAAATATCAAAATATTCAGATGATGCTTCAACATGTGTTTTCAAAGGTGCATCATCCAACCTTGATGAAGAAACTGAGAAATTTTGGTATGTTCGGCAATCTGTTGAGGCTTTCTTATTCCTATGTCACTATTAACTACTCCAACACCAGAGGCAATTGAATGGCTACGCAATTTGGATGTAGATATATAGTTTGTCATAATAATTATGTTTGTCCTTATATATTTGAATTTTCTCTGTTTATATTCAAAATTTCTCTCTATACGTATTGTGTATTTTGTATTCTTTCTATCATGTACATTGCACTGTAACCCCATACGCTAAATGAAATAAATTAACAACTCCAAATCGGACAAGATGGAGATAATATTGGATGTTCTACAAAAATAACATCTAGGTCGAATGTTTTATCACATCAAAAATCTTGATATATGCTGATGATCTGAAAATATACAAAGAACTAAAAAATTCCTCTTATTTTTTTCACCATCACATACGGTTCTTTGAGTATTGTGCAAGCAACAAGCTCTTCCTCAAGATAAAGAAGTGTTCTCAAATTATATTTAAAATATATTCAACTCCATCAACAGCTTACATCTGTGGTAATAATAATTTACTGAAATTTCAGAATGAGGTAAAAGACTAAAGAGTCATTCTGGAGAGTAGTAGGTTTCATTCTGGGGTATACCAAAGAATTCCATAGTCATCTATCAACTCTATCAATATATAATCCCATAGTGAGACACATACTGGAATTCAACAGTAATATTTGGAACCAATTTTATGATAGTTATGTCAAAAATTAAAATTACAGATATTTCCATCAACGTCATTTTGAATAATAGAATGAGAACCTAAAATTATACAAACTCGAAAGATTATTTATCCGGAGAGAATTTTCTGATATAGTTTATGTTTATAAAATTTTCAATGATCTTGTTTATTCAAATATCTGCACTTTCCAATGTTCCTTCTATTGTTGTCATTACGTCGTTACTTCAAATAAATTTCCTCTGATGAAATCTCTGAGTTCATACAGCAGATAATTCAATTCTTGTTTTCCATATTCTGCGTAATGATTTTCCAATAACTGAGTTTTGATAAAGACAACTGAGGTGATCCTCGAAATCAAATGAAGTATTTTTTTTTCCAGGGGGAGATGAAACCAAAAATATGGAGAAAATTATTCCCATACCTCCACAAACAACTTCCAGACGTTATTTAGATTTTTCAATTGTTCTTTGCACACTCATAGTAGGTGATTTTCACATTGTTTCCTTTTCTCTATTATTTATTAGGTTTTCAATATTAAACTTGTTTCAATTGTTTATATAAGTATAATTATATATCGATCTGTTATAGGACAAAGCTCCTTTGCCTCTGTCTGTTGTGTGGCCTCATTAAACAAATAATTAAACACAGAGCTTTCTCAACCCACTTGATTTATTATTTATTTCATATTCCTTCAACTCCCTGTCGGTAGCTGTTCGAAAATAGCAGACAATAATCCTTGCGATAATCTCACACTTGAAACCCTTTATTTCTACAAAAAAAAAAACTGTTTTTGTGCTGAAATGTATCGACTAGACAGTTTCTTCGAACCAAACAGGCGTCAAACGGTTGGAGGGCTTCATCAGCGACTGAGAAGGGTGTGAGGTATTTCAATACATTGAGTTTGAATAAGGGGTGCATTATTATATTAAAACTCACCACACAGCAGACGTTCGATGCTGAACTATTAATGGATCCCATATTCATAACCGTAGGGCGGATAGATATGCATTTGTTCGATCCGTATTGTAAGACTTCCGAGATATGATATTTTGTTGTTTTTTCATTTCAGTAGTACCTACATATGATTCGTTATAATGTAATGGAATAACAAGGAACAAGCAGGTCAAAAATAATTCCAAATTAAAATATAATTGGAGAAAAAATCATTAGGAATGCTTTGGATAGAATGCACTGTGGAGAAAAAGAATAATCAACCGAAGCATTTTCATTAAAATGAACGTAGATTGAATTTGTGCTGAGATGAGTAATATCGAGAGTGAGGACTACCATGGGTTCAAGGGGGAATATTTGAGGTACAGTATGGATGTAACGTGCCCAACGCCTGCCATGGAAGCAATCCTAAGCCTTACACCCCTACATATAGTAGTGGAGAGTATAGCGATAAGCGCAACCTACAGAATGACCAGAGAGGGAACCACCAAACGCAAGTTTTGACTCCTCCCTGGAAATCACCAAACCTGGGATATGCCCCAAGATGGGATAACAAAAAAGTTTAGCTTTGTAAGAGAACACAACACAAATATAAGTAGCAAAAGTGAATGGGACAAAGACACCATCCCAATACTTGAGAAAAGTTCTACGCCATCGGAACATGTGTCCAGTTCAATATAGAAAAAAATATTCGCAGACAAGAGATTATCACCATGTCAGACAGTCAAGAAGCCATTAATGCTCTGAACTTCTATTTATTCAACTCCAAGATCGTTTGGGAGTGCCTAGAGAAATGAGATAAACTGGGCAAGAACAACACTGTTAACGGGTTCCGGGATACACTGTAGTGGAGGGTAATGAAATGGCAGACATACTTGCAACAAAAGGTGCTGAAACAGCATTTCTGGGACCTGAACCCTTCTGCAGAATAAGCACCAGCACAATACCGGACGAACTTGATAAAGGAGTACATAACGGAAGATCCGAATACTGGATAGAATCACAAGGAATGAGGCATGCCAAGATACTACTGGGAAACTGCAACCAGAAGGGATCAAAAGTCTGCACCAGCAAGAGTAAAAATGAGCTCAGAATACTAACGGGAATTCTCATAGGGCATTGCCGATTGAGAGGACACCTTTAGAAACTCGGGTTAGTAGAGGGAGGAGAATGCAGGTTCTGCGAAGAAGAGGACGAAATCACTATCCACATTCTCTCAGGATGCATCATCCTGCAAAATCCGAGGGCATCTTGGA
This sequence comes from Gonioctena quinquepunctata, assembly GCA_018342105.1. Taxonomy (NCBI): domain Eukaryota; kingdom Metazoa; phylum Arthropoda; class Insecta; order Coleoptera; family Chrysomelidae; genus Gonioctena; species Gonioctena quinquepunctata. The sequence continues at coordinate 115,496 of JAFIRS010000837.1, forward strand.
ATACATGCAATAGAAGAGCCTAACCTGAAGCCATCTGATATCCTGAACTTCTTGAACGCCATAGGACTGGAGGAACTGAGCTAGTCGTTGAGACATCCTGAACTGCTAGGCAGCAGAAAGGGACACAATAGACCTCATAGGTCGCAGTGTATTGACATCTTCACCAAATAGAATATAATATAATTAATGTAACGGGAATGGTACTGGGATAGCAGAAGAGAATTCTTCGGGAATATAATTCGATGGTCGAAGTAAGGACCGTGTTCGCGGGATGTCAAGATAAAACATGGCGTAGAATACATGAGCTCAGAAATATAAGTAGGAGAGTCATTCCGTTCACTTCTACAACTGAACGCGAGGAAAAGCTCAGTCCATCTATCAGTAGGGAAACCCCAATAGATCTTCAAAGGGCGCGGTGAAAAAAAAAATACATTTTTATCTATCGATTCTATGTGAACACGTATTTTTCTAAATCATACATAATTTGTATATGTATGTTTGGAAAAAAAAATGTTTTTTACATTTCAAAACAGATAATTTATAGATTTGTTATCAAATCAAATCTAGTCTACGTCTATTTCATAAAAATTATAATCGCCCGAAATATTTTCCTGGGAATTATAGAATGGAAATTTGAATTACGTATTAGCGTAGTTTAAAGCTAAACATATTGATAGATACTGCAGGATAAATATATTGAATTCTTACTGTAGGCAACTTTTTTTACTGCATACAGTTGCCTGGCTTCTCATGTTTTATTGATTGCAATTAACGAAAGTATTTTCGTCGATGCATCATTAGGCTTAATGGAGTTTCGAAGTTCGAATTATGGAAAACATTCTGGTTCTAGGGTTAACCTTCGAAGAGTTGGATAGGTGTGAAATAAATATTCTTATTGAAATTCATTCTGAATCAAGTTTCTCAAGCACATAGGATATTTTCCAATTATTGGGTGATATCAATAGTCTATGCAATTTCCAGTTCTGAAGTGAGTTTTTATGGACTTCGAGCCATTTAAATTCGCTTTTTATTTCAATTGTAGATTTTTGTTAAATTAAAGAAGTCAATATTTACTGATGGTGAGAGGTGATGGTTTAATAATGTTTTTTTAAGGAAAAATATGTTATGGTATATCAGCCATGCGCAATCGTCCTCCTCCTGTGTGGTCAATAATTTCATGCTACCATAGAGTCTCATTATTTATGGAGCTCTCACTTACCCTTCTAGATTCACTGTTGAATGTGAAGGGTATAGTGGGCAAGCATAAACGGAGGCTGTGGGGTTGTACTCACGGAAAAAATGGTGCTTTTGGTTGCTGGAGCTTCGTCGACAAATCAAAACATCGTGAAAGTGAAAGACATTTCTTCCAAAGCAGATTCAGTGCTCCACTGATTCGATATTGCTTGGAATTTTAAAGGGGCACTATCTGTTGCTTATACCAGAGCTTCGAACTCTGTGGTAGATGGCACCATTCGAAAATGTTCGTTCCCTTGCCTACTGTAAAAACTTGACTTTAACATCTTTATTTCATTTTTAAGTAGTGTAAGGATACTTTTTGTGAAATGGGCCACATTTGTATTTTATGTGGACAGTTCAAGGCCGCAGATTCGAATATTCACTTATAATCACTACCAAAGGCAAGTTGACGAACTTACTTATGATATTTTCAAAGTTCATCATATTATATGCATTTAATTTTATATTATCTGCAAATTAATGAAAATAACTTCATTTCTGATATTCGGCATATCAAAATCTTCGAAAAGAAAATTCAGTTAACTAAAACTCAAATTCATTTCATTTCATTTCAAAAATCTTTATTCGTCTGTTTGAAGTACATGTCATCTATCCTAATATATACAACAAAAAATTACTATTTACAATGTGCGATTCTTCCAATGTTTTCTGCATTGGGACTACCCATCCTGCTCGTCGCTTTGTATAGGGACGGAGGGGAATGGGTCTGCGGTGTTGGCAGTTACACGGCATACGCCAGGAAAATTGATTCTGAGATTTACATTTTATTCGTCTCCTACCAAGCTTATACGAATTTTTTGTGTTTGTATCCATAAGGGATCAATTGTTGAGTAAAATTCAAATGGTACAAAATACAAAAAACAACCAGAAGCTTTCGTTGTGAAACGTTCGGGGGTTTCTAATTCTAGCTCTGCTATTGGTGAAATTTTGGCAGATGCCACTTTTCAACCAATAGCATGGCTGAAATTAGAACTCGCAATAGTTCACCTCAGAAATAAAATTGAGGAAATAAATTCACTCTGTGTGGTCTGTTGTTACAGGTATGAAACAACGATATTGGCACCATCTGAAACATTAGAAATATCAATTATCAAGTAGGCAAAGTATCGCAAGTTGATCCCAAACTTCAAGAGCCTGCACGCATTCGTATATTTTGTAAGATATGATAGGTTTCAGTTAACGTAATAATTCGTCGAAACTTCCGATACTCATTCGAAAGTGGATAAGCACGTTACTTTGCAAACGTGATGTAGAACTTCTCACTTATCAGTATTACTCCAACCCAATATGATTAACCCAATATTCTTTACAATTGTACCTTTTCCTGTTTCTAATGACAAGTGGTGCACAGACAACCGATTCCACGAGATCCATCCTGACGAATAACTAATAAATTGCGTGACAGTCATTTTAAGTGCGCGCAGTCAAGAAATATTTGGTGACGTGACAGTGACTATGAATCCATTGTCACCCTAACAAAAATCACCAGTGCGGGCAGGCTTTCACAGGTATAAGTGCATGTACAAGGGTTTTTAGACATCCTATCTAATTTCACCTCGAGTAGCTTCTATATGACAAACTCGACAGACTCAGTCATATCACCCTAACTTTACTGAATATCAATATATATCAAATCGCCCTACCTACTTTCGAATCCCACTTCATATTCAACCCATTATGAGGTGTATCTCGCCAACATGATGTTCTTTTGAGAACATATTTCCCTCTAAACATAAAGTGCTTCTCAGAAGTCCGCTCCCACCCTCTTATCTTTGGAACGATTATACATAAGCCAGTGAAATTTGGAAACTGAATATCAAAGGCTGTGATGAATAGTGATGATGGATGACGAAATCGTCAAAGATGACGTCACAAGGCCATTGTGACCAATTATTTCAAATGGAACTCTACGGCAAGCGACACCTCTTTCAAAAGGTATCGGAAAAACCTATTCAATAATACTAATTTTGTTTGTATTTATGGAAGTTTTGGCAACTCGCTTTCAAAAAATGCAAAGCTGTGATGAATCAATTCAGTTTATACTAAAATTCCAAATTCAAGCTCCGTCTCTGGATAGTTGTCAAATAAGGTGACGTTTTTGTTAGTCTCTCTAATTCGACGTTTTTGTAATTGTCCAAGTTTTTGTACATTTAATAATTTGTGTATTGTTGATCGAACGTTTAGCTGTTTTAGCAGCTTTTGGTACTTTTAATATTTCTGTACATTTTAATAATTTGTTAAACTGTTGTGAGCCGCACGTTTAAGTGATTCAAGGAGAAAAATGGTACGTGCTTTAGGTGATAAAGTAGCAGCGATCCTAATTCTTGGTGAAACTGGACAAAATAGTCATGCAGCAGAACGCATTTTTAATGAGAGGTTTCCCGATCGCCCCGTTTCGAGGACTTATTTAAGGGAGCTTCTCCGTAAGTTTTAAACAACGGGTAGTATTAATGATGCGAAACGATCTGGCAGACCACAAATTTCTGATGAGAAAACAATTGATATACTGGCAGAAGTAATAGTTAATCCTACTTCTTCAACAACTCACGTTGCATCTACCTGTGAAGTCAGTCGAAGTTCAGTACACAGGGTGTTGAAAAAAATCAAATGTCATCCATACAACTAAAAAATGGTTCATCAACTCTCAGACGACGACCCAGACCGAAGACTAGAATTTTGTGAAAATATGGAAACTAAAATTAACCAACAGCCAGACTATGTCAAAACAATTTGTTTCAGTGACGAAAGTACTTACTATCTGAATGGAAATGTTAATTCACAGAATGTGAGGTATTGGAGTGACGCAAATCCTCACCTGTTTCGTGAAACACCTACCCAATTTTCCCAGAAGGTGAATGTTTGGGCAGGTATCCTGGAAAACCACATCGTTGGGCCTCTGTTTTTAAATACTAATTTAACTGGTGAGGTTTATCTGGAGCTGTTGCAAATCGCAATAGAACCGTTAATCCTTGAAAATTTGAAAGATAATCCAGATGAGTTCAGCAATTTGGAAATAACATTCCAACAGGATGGTGCTCCTTCACACTATAACGGTGCAGTAAGATGGTATTTGGATGAGGAGTATCGTGGTAGATGGATTGGACGACGAGGTTCAACGGAATGGCCAGCTCGATCACAGGACCTCACACCATTTTATTCTGTGGGGGTACCTTGAATCAAAGGTTAACGCCACTGAACCTGACAATATTGACGTTTTAAAACAACGTGTTGTTGCAGAATGTGAGGCTGTTTCCCAGACACATTTGCAAAAGTACGAGAAGAGTTTAAAAATAGGATATTTCACTGTCAGGAAGTAGATGGAGGTCCCTTCGAGCAATTTCTTCAAGTAGATACTGATTCTTAGATCTGTAATGAATATCATACTGAATGGAATTTAAATTTTAATGTTTACTAATGAGCCATTAAAACTGCCATAAACACAAACAAAATTAGTATCATTGAATAGGTTTTTTCGATACCTTTCAAAAGGTAGAGTTCCATTCAAAATTATTGGTCACAATGGCCTTGTGACGTCATCTTTGACGATTTCGTCATCTATCATCACTAGTTTACAACCTTTAATATTCAGTTTCCAAATTTCACTTGTTTATGTATAATCGTACCAAAAATAAGAGGGGGGAAGAGGACTTTTGAGATGCACTGTATATGGCAATAATTAGAGTGGTAAATCTCAACAATAATTTACCAACTTCTTTCTCTTTTGATAACCAAAACTTATATTTTGCAGAATCGAGTTAGTTCATGTTTTATATAATTCACCAGTCTTTAAATAATGAATATGAAAATCTTGAGTTGGCGTGGAAAAAGGCATATGGTTTCAGAGGTAACGATAAGTTTACTCTCTCTGAGGCCCCTTTCGGTATTAAATCCGCCCTTTATATGAATCATACTGAAATTCTGTCGCTCGACATATTTATCTCTTATGATCACCGAAAATCATAGGGGAATTATGAATATGGAATTTATGCATCTTTCAGGTTATCCAACCGAAATAATGAAAACTTTGTATGTATTTATGCACCCTCCTTTAATTACAAGCACAATATCAAAACTATTTTCGAATACCTTTCACTTGACAAAAAGAAATTTTATTACCCCATTTCACAAAACAAAAGGGTGTGATTACGTGCAGAGGGTAGGAATGAATGCAATAGACTGTATCTTGTGTAATTAATGTTCTGCTTGACGATATGCTTCAGATAATAGGCAGGTATTGTTCTGTGGGGGAGTTTCATCATTAACCTATTTCTCATTGGGGGGTAATTCACCTGCCTCTTCCTTCCTTGGTTCTATGCGAGGCCGGGAAATTATCTCCATATATTACAGCAGGGCAATGACAGGAAAATGTCATAGAGTGTCCTGATAGTTAATCCTCAATTTTGAATGGAGCAAAAATATGGTAAGAACTGAAATATTGAAATCTGATTTTCTACTCATAAAATGCTGGTTCCATATTAGACTGAGACATGAGCACACTCTCTGAACTTAATCTGTGTAAAGCATCATCACTTCGGACTATATCTGGATTCGTTTATGAAATTGACTATCTATATAAAATTTCACATAAAAAACTACATATCATAACACCTTAGGGGAATGTCGTGTCGGATATAGAATTCTGAAATGGAATAGTGCTCTCCGAATACACCTTAAACGATCTGTGCCCAGTAGGTGCATTCCCAAAACGAGCACGACTCAAAAATTTCCACTTACGAGCACGATACCAAATTTTACCTGCAAGCCTAACTTTATTTCTAATGTTGCGGGCACTAATTTCCATTTGGTTTCGCGTATTGATCGCCAAGCTCAATATATTATTTGTCAAACATTATTTTAGATTTTCGAATTCTGTTAAATATTGTAAAGTTTATTCTCACCTGGAATACGTATATTTCTTTTGTATACGGCCGAATGACCGATTTTAAAGGATTGAAATTCTTGTAGTCAAAAATGTCTATATTTGTCAAAACTTTTTTTTATCAACAACTTCAAGGCAACTATTGTTTTTAACATTAGAAAAATATTATAGTCTAGAAACTCGGATAAAAATAAATAATAGTTTAAAAACTAAAAAACACGCTTTAATAGAAAAATAAACTAAAAAGTAGAAAATAATTTTAAATGAGTTTGGAATAAGAATACATGATCAACAACAAATTTATTTCATCGCGAAAAAGCGTGGGGTGCTTGATGCCAATTGTTCTTCATATTTCATGGACAGATATTGGTAGAAGTAGAATCATTATGAAAATATCTTAAAAAGCACCCCACGCATTTTTACGATGAAACAAATTTGTTGTTAATCACTGTATTCTTATTTAAAACTCATTTAAATTATTTTCCACTTTTTAGTTAAGTTTTCTATCAAAGCGTGTCTTTTAGTTTCTAAACTATTATTTATTTTCAATTTTATAGTTTTGTTTTCTATCATAGCGTGTTTTTTAGTTTTTCAAACTATTATTATTATTCAATTTTTTTAACTAATATTCTCCAATTTGAATAGAATCGGACCATAATCACAAAACTCGTCCGCCATTTTGGAGCCGTCATCTTGAATCCTTCAATTATGACAAAATAATCATAATTTGGACCCCAAAACCCCCCACATATCAATCTTTTTTAGAACCGCCACCATAATCACAGAACTCGTCTACCATTTTGAAGTCGCCCACGAAAACCCTCAGATATCAATTTTGAAGCGAATCGGACTATAATCATACACAAAAATTTCTTAATGCATTGTCACCAAAATTATGTACACCTGCCAAATTTCAAATCATTTGTACGTCTAGAAGTAGGTCAAAATCGCGCCCAAAGGAGTCGGTTACAAACAAACAAACATGATTATATAATAAATAGCAACAAATATCATGGATCTAGTTACTCCCTTGTTTTTTTCACTTTACTTCTTATTGATTTTAAGAAATTGTGCATTCATATAATATCAAATAAAATATATTTGGGTATATAATATAATATCACAAAATCTAATATAATATAGGTATAACATTTATATATAACATTTACACTTCTTATATTCCTATTTTTTACTTATTTTCGGATTTTCAAGACAATATCGTGATATTTTTTTGGGATTTTTTGTGTTGGTATTTTTTTCTCTCAATAATTATTCTGTAATGAACAGCTCAGTCGTATAGAACTTGTGGTAATTCATGAATATCTCGATGTGATTTGGATTATTTTTCATTGAGAATTTGAAAATTTTTATAACTGGACTCAACTATCCCTGGTTCATATAATATAAATCTCAAGTTTTGCTAACATAACATTTTTTATCCTTTTTTTATAATCAATTTTTTTAAATTTACCGGTTTTTGTATGAAATCTGATTTTTATCTATTTTTGCATGAATTTCAGATTCTGAAATAGGGTTAATGTTTTACCTCAATTTTAAGGATAATGTGATTTTGAAAATAAACAAAACAACACAACTAAAATAAGTATTTGTATTCTCGACAAAAAGCCTCCTGAGGGAAAAGCGAGAAAATGTTTTTTCAGGAAAACTAAATATGGATAGCTGGTTCCTCTTCAAGGCAGTCACATGTTCCATCCTCCTCATCAACTTCAGGATCTGTCTCATCGAAGTAGGACCGTGTAGTAATGCCCGATACCAGTGCAGTTCCTGTAACTCCTCCCAATCCTTATCAAACTGCTGATTTAGCAGATGCTGAAGGGACTTCTTTTTCTCTTGCGGAATGCCCCGTATGAATCTTTTTCTATTATAGTCAAATCTGTATCAGAAAATTTTGGTTTCAAGAGTTTTTCAAATTTCTCTGAACCATTAGTGAAATGGAAGTTTTCGAAAGTGGATATTTGAACCAATCTTCCCTCATTGAATTTTTGGAGGACTATTTTCTTTTTTTCTGATATTCCTTTAACTTTTTTCAATCCGACTTCAAGTTATTTGAAATCAAAAAGTCTCCAATCGAATCCAATTTTTTTCACGACTCCCACTTTCTCGTAAATTTTCCCATAGTCCTCTCTGAACAATAGCGTAGCCTCTTTTATCAGGAGCTTTTCTACCCTTCCGAATACACGGTCTGCTGGTAAATACGAATGACCCCTCACTGGAAATCAAGTATTATTTTTGTGATTTGGATTGGAGCTTTGAATCTGAGCCAGAAATATAGAGAGTGTATAACATGAGAATTTTTGTTTTGCCCACCGTATCCGTCGCAGAAAAGCCGAACTGTCGTATTATTTCCATAATCCAAGGAATCCAGATGATTCAAAAGTGCAGATGCTATCTCTATTGATCCTCTACCTGCTTGATCTTCAGTCCATGTATAAAAGGTTGGATGTTTGGACTGACAGTCAACGCAACAAAAAACGTACATGCTAACTTGCTGAGCATGAAACGCATCATTAATAGGCGTTTTGGGCTGAGGCTGAACCTGCTGTAAGTCAAAGCAAAACGTAATCAAGTTTTCGGGAGTCTGTTTTAAGAGACCATAGAAAGATTCCCCTCCTTTGTGGACTGTAAACTCGGTGCGCAACTCTGTTTTAATTTTCACATCTACTGTCCCCTTGATCTTGTATTTGAGTCTAGTACATTGTGCGCAGACGTTTGATGCTGGACTAGAGAACCCAATATTAAAGTCATTAACGAATATTCTCCTGAACATGGAAAAGTTCACCCTGTTTTCGGCATCGCATTGAGTTAGATACATCTGATGTAACTTTTTTATGTTCATGTCGGCGGCTAGATAAATTCTTCTAGATTTTTTTCTATCATAGTGACTTTCTCTACCTTGTAGTTCGCCAATGAGCTCTCTTACTTGATTTTTTTTGTCAAAAGATTTGATAGATACATAATCGCCACCTCGTTTTTCTTTCGGAATGTTCCCTACAGATAATGCCTTAGCAATAGAATTTATTCGATCTCTCTTCATGTTCCCACATTTCATGAAAAATGCCTGACATGTATTTTTCTCTTCGTAACTCTTTTAGGGAGAAAATAGTGAACAGAAAAATTGCGGCTCCTGGACTGTCTCCTCTCTGTTGGTCTTTTTCTTTCAATTGGCACTACGGATATGTAGTGGCACAATTTGATGTCCTGTTCTATTTCAATATTGTTTTCGAAAACTTTACTTCGAATGGCTCGTACGTCACTTACTGCAATCCTGTCGCAACAATATGTAGGACCAACTTGTGATATCTGTGAAGTGAAACTTACTGTAGAACATATTATAGTGCGATGTCCCATATTCCAAATTCAGAGAAACACATTCAATATATCAAATAACCGAAAGAAATGTTAGACTATAGTAACAGCAACAAAATCATGTATTTTTAAATACTTTAGATCTGATCAGAAAATTATAATGATATTATCAACTCAACGCAAATGACCCAAAGGGTTGACGCGAGTACTTGAAATAAAAAAAATAAAAAATATGTAGGACCATTGTGATTGCAAACTTTCTCAAAGTTATCCAAATCATCATTGCTACAATGATATCTAAAAACAAACAGATACTGTAAAAAAATTTATACCAAAAACATTATCCTGATGTTTTACCTTTGCTTTTGTGCCTTCTTTCGTTTCGTCCCATTTGTCTTTCTCTTCCTACTTCCTGTACTAATTTCTAATACACTAGTTTCTCCTTCTTCCATTATAAAAACTTCAAAAGATGCAAACCAAATAGAAATACAAAATAATCTGCAAACTTATTTCACTCTACACTGTCTGTTCTCGCCCTTTGTTATATTTAGTTAAGTAAAGGAAAACTATAGACACAGTCCGGCAGCATTGTATCTCTCCGTTGGCGAGAGAGTGGAAAAAACAATAATTCCAGTATCATCTAAAAGTAAGTGCACATCGGGCTGTACAGGTTTCGGCGGTTTTTTAGCTGTTCTAAAAACTCTGTAACGGTGCTAGGTTCGGCTAGCTGGTCCTTTCGATTGACGAAATTGTGAAATTGCTCATACTTCCTTATCCCAACTTTCCTTCCCAACCATGTTTACCCAGTGAACAAAAATTGGACTTATAAGCCAAGGAAAAGTCTCACCAACGAAATATCGGTGAGTATAATTTTGATTTTACAAATTTCAAACTGAGATTTCAAACTGAGCTATGAGGGAACATTTGGTCCCATCGAGCGCGGATTATCAGTGAAAAAAGTCAATTCATTATAAATATATATATCGATTTGGTTTTCTTGTCTCTTCTGGACAGCCTTTTCAGAAAAACATTGAAAACACGGGTCGGTCGGTGAACAGTTTTTTGTTGAGGTGGAGAGGTGGAGAGTACAAGGTTGTCGGATTATCAAAAATACGGAGTTTTCAGAAACAGTTTATTTATTGGTTCAATTGGATTAGGAAGCGGTTTTAATCGATTTGAACTGATTTGTGTTTTCCTTCATTTTGCGGATATAATTGCATATTATCTTTTAAAAGAATGACTACCTCAGAAAGGGAATTGAAAAAAATTATAGCCAAAAAAGAAAATTTGTTTGCAATTTTACAAAAGTTGTACGATTTGAGTAAAGATTTGTCAACGGAATCGGTAAAACGGAAGTTTCAGACTTTAATGATAACTTACGAGGAAACAAAAAGTAACATTTATTCGGTGTTGGATGAAATTAATGATGTACAATTTGAAATAAATGAAGACTATACTCCAGATTACAAGGCGATTCAAACAATTGATGAACTTTGTTCTTACATTCAAATGGCAGCGGAAAGTATTAAGTTGCCTACCAATATTCCATTAAGTAGTGCAGGTTCTGGTGCTAGTGGCGGCAGTGGTGCCCCATCATTACGTAGTTCTTTAAAAATCCCACATCCAAGTTTACCAGAATTTCATGGGGAAATTCGTCAGTGGGAAACATTTCACGCTGTTTATAAGAGCATGGTTCATTTGAATCCAAATTTGACAAATCTGGATGAGGTTCACCTTCTAGTCGGCTGCCTAAAGGGTCCTGCGCAAAACATGTATGCAGGGGTTGCAATTGTTCCGGATAATTATGATATAATATATAAAACTTTGTGTGATAAGTATGAAAATAAACGTATGTTGGCAAGCACATATTTACAACAAATTATGGAGTTTAAATCGCTTAATAACGAGTCGGAGAAAAATCTAAACACATTTTTGGAGCGATTTGATACATCGGTATCGGCATTAAAAAATTTGAATTTACCGGATTTAACAGATTTTATATTTACATATGTAGCCTTATCTAAACTTGATAGTGACACAGTTCGGGGGTTTGAAACGGATCAAAGGGGAGGGAATATTCCTTCCTATCAAAACTCAATAAAATTTATTAAAGGTCAAACACGGATTCTTCACTTAAATAAAACTCCTACGAGTACGGGCGGAAAATCGGTGGTTAAAAGTTTTTTCGTTACTGACAATAGACACACAAAATATAACAATCATTGTGTATATTGTAAAAAATCATCACATTATTTAGGGCGCTGTAAAAAATTCAAGCAACTCACTCCCAATAAGAGAGTACGAAATTGTCCTTCAGAAAGATCTTGTGTTATGTGTTCCAAAAAGCATCATGTTTTATTACATTTTGTAAGAACCCGGCAAGATCAAGAGCTATCACGGAGTAATAATAATACAGAAAGGGATGATGATCCTGCAACGCCTAATAATACAGGGACTCTTCAGGAAAGTGTTGAGACACATTTATGTTCTGCTTGGACTGGAAATAATGGTTCAAATTATACAAATTTATTATCTACAGTGGTAGTTTCAGTGGTGAATAGTTGTATTCCCAAGAGCACGGCTCGATTCATCCTAGATACCGGGAGTCAGGCGAACTTATTAACAGTAAATTTTTGTAAAAAATTGGGATTGACTGTTTCCAAATATTTCTCGTCAGTGGATGGTTTAGGTGGAAATAAACAATCCGTACGGGGAAGTACCACCCTTACAATTGCATCACGGTATGATTCAAGCAAAAAATATACTATAAGTGCACTTTTGGTAGAAAAGATTACCGATCTATTGCCAAAAGTGTGTGTAGATATTAGTGTGATTCCGGGTTTAGCGGGTATCTGTCTGGCTGACAATAATTTTGATTAACCTGGAGAAATACATGGCATAATTGGAGTTGAACTTTTCGGGATGATTTTGGGGAAACATCGGATATCAGGGGTAACGAGTACTCCAGTCGCGGTAGAAACAGAATTTGGATATGTGGTAATGGGGAAAATTCCAGTGTGGTCCAGGGAAGAAAATCCTTTGGTATACTTTTCTTTGCAAGAAAATCAATCTATTGAACATCTATTAACTAAATTTTGGGAAGTAGAACAGGTGCCAAATAAACCTTTATTGATTCCTGAGGAAATAGAGTGCGATAAAATTTATAATTCGACATATAGTAGGGACGAAACAGGACGTTTTACAGTGGCGTTACCTTTTAAAATTTCGCCGGAGAGTTTGGGTGATTCGAGGACTCAGGCACAATTTCGGTTGGTTTCTTCGGAAAAACGGTTAACTAGGGATTCAGATTTACGCGTTTTGTATAATAAAGCGATGCAAACGTTTTTGGATAATGGTCACATGGCTTTAGTGACAAAAGAAAATAATAATGAGGTGGCTTATTATATGGCGCACCATCCGGTAATCAAATTAAGTAGCACTAGTACACCGGTTAGAGTTGTACTAGATGCAAGTGCGCCCTGTGATAATTATGTTTCACTGAATGACATATTATACAACTGCCCTGAATTACAAACGGATATTGTTTCGTTACTTCTAAATTTTCGGTTATTTCGGATTGCTATGACGTCAGATTTAAAAAAAATGTATTTGCAAATAAAAGTTGTTCCAGAACATTGGCGGTACCAAAGATTATTATGGCGGTTTGATCCTGAGAATGAAATTCAAGTCTATGAAATGCGGGTAGTGGCGTTTGGGTTGAAATCTTCACCATATTTAGCTTTGCGGACGATAAAACAGTTAGTGAAAGAGAAAGGTGATACATTTCCTATGGCGGCAAATTATATTCCACGTGATATGTATATGGATGATTATTGTTACAGCATAGATTCGGAAGGTGACGCAATCCAGTTATATTACGAATCGATTAATTTGTTCAAGTCAGGCGGTTTTGACTTAGTTCAGTGGTCGTCAAATTCCGCTTCGGTATTAAAAAATATTCCTTTAGAGAAGAGAGCATCGGATACGGTTATTTTCAAAACGGACACAAAAATGTTGGGCATTCAGTGGAATCCAGAAAAAGACACTTTCAGTTTTGAGTTCAAAACACCAGAGTCAAAATGCACAAAACGGGCCATTTTGTCAGCGGTGGCAAAATGTTTTGATCCACTGGGATTATTAGCTCCATCCATTTTATATTTGAAATCTTTAATTAAGGAGCTTGTAACGAAGTTACTATTTTCCCGCTATATTTATCAGCCAAAAGCTCCCTGTGAGGAATTAAACCCCGCTTGACACTAACAATAGGTCTAGAAATGCCATTCGTGTTCGTGATAAATCCGTGGATTATATATATCCTAATAAAACAGACTAAACGCCTTCCGGAAACCACGCGATTCACGCCAGGCGTAGCTGACATAGCACGCACGAGTATACCCTGCGCCGGCTATCGTCTCTCGAGAAAACATTCTCAACAAGCAAGCTGGGCAATATTCAAACGCCGACGAGACATTTCAGTCCTCGGAGAGCAGCCCGAGCCAGCAGTCCAGTCGAGCCAAGAGCATACGATACCGAGCTGACGTCACGATAGAAGCCACCCAGTACAGTTGAGTCGAGACAGAGACGCACGCACCGAGCTGACGTCACAGCACGAAGGATTTTACGAGCTGGGTAATTATTCTGTGGAAGTATACTTTGTATCGAAATCGACAGAGTCCACAAAACGGCGCGCGCATATAAGTCGTTCGAGAGGGATTCGGAAAAGAGGGAGAAGCCGGCCGTAGTTCCGTTTCGACATATTTCAAAGAATGAGTAGCTTGCCCAGCCCAGCAGAAGCAGTCACGCGGCCGACTAGTATCCAGAGTGTGAGCCAAAGACCGAAGCAGTCCACGACCGTCCCGGGCCTTGCCGAAGCAGTGAGATCGGAGTTTGGTAAATATGTTGTATCAGGTAAAAGACATCAGGAAATGTTTGTAAGTACCGCAGATGCGATGTGCGCATGATCGTAAGAGGCACATATATATTTCAAAGCTGTGCTGGTAATTTCTGCATACGAGTCCGTACGACACCCCCCCAACGCAAGAGCTTTTGGTTGCTAAATTTACCCCGCTTGCTTGAAAACACCCCCCCCGCTTCCTCTGTATATAGTGCTTGCCATGTGTTTATTTGTTGTGATAACTTGAGGCCGCCGTCAGCCGCCCTTACTGTATTTCATTATTTTTAATATACCTGTTTATCCGGTTCATTGACTATTTTGAGTAGAATTTTAACATCTAGTGCGCAGTCGCCACCCAGGTTCGAAACCCAGTTGAAGGCAATTAAAGCCTGCCTTGCTGGCCCTGTTACAGTGTCACGACTATATTGACCCCTGGAGTGTCTTTCTTCACTGAGACTGCCCGGAGCAAAAGTGGCCTTTTCCACTATAAAGCTAAAGGTGGCGCCCGAGGAAAACCGAGAATAGTGAAAAGCGCCAAAGTTTGATAATAGGGGGAGAAACCCCTCTTAAAGATCGGCTGGGATGAAAAACCCCCTGAGAGTATTGTTAAAAAATGGCAAATCGTACGCTCACAATGGGGTGAACTCATAAACTTTAAAGTTCCACGACATCTAGGAGCGAACGGTAAACAACCTATCATTATTTTAGCATTCGCGGACGCAAGCACAACAGGTTACGGTGCGGTAGTATACTTTAGAACAGTTTCATCTTTCGGGAAAAAGGATATTAGTGTTCAGCTGATATGTGCAAAATCCAAAGTTAGTCCAGCAAAGGCTATGACTATTCCTCGGATCGAACTTCTTGCTAGTCATTTGTTGTCTAAATTAGTAAAACTAGTTGTGGAGACTTATCAGGATCGTGTATTAATTTCTAAAATTTTTGCCTTCTCGGATTCTTCTACTGTAATTAGCTGGTTGAGAACACCATATTTAAAAGACATTTTTGTTGGAAATCGTATCTCACAAATCAAAGAGAATGTAAAAAATGCCCTATGGCACCATATTGACGGTAATCAGAATCCAGCGGACGCTCTATCGCGTGGTCTTACTCCCTCTCAATTGATTAATCACGTCATTTGGCTCACCGGACCGTCATGGATTAGTTGTCCAGAGAACGAGTGGCCTGATTTTTCAGAAAACGGGGTTGAGCTTTCGCGCCAAAATGAAGAGTTAGAAACTTTAATTGTTAAAAGTGCGGACATTTACGATCCTTTTTTTAGTCTAATGGAGAGGTTTTCTTCGTTTTCAAAAATTTTACGGATTACGGTTTTTTTTCTACGTTTCTGTAAAATACTTGCAAGAAGAAAAGGTTTAATGTTAGCCAGTGAATTACAAAAGGCGGAAATATTTTTAGTCAAAAGTACAAAACAGACATTTTAAGTCTGAATTGATGCTATTGAATGAAAATAAAAAATGCATTTCTAATTTAAAGAGGTTGGACCCTTTTGTGCAAGATGGGTTGTTCAGGGTCGGGGGTCGAATTGGGAATTCTAACTTGGGATTCTCTAAAAAACATCCGTACATATTACCGGCTAAAGATGTTTTTACGGAAAGACTTGTAGATTTTTATCATAAAATATATTTACATACCGGTGCTTATTTATTAGAAGCCATATTACGTCAAAAATATTGGATTTATGGCGGAAGAAATTTGATCAGAAGTCGTATTCATAAGTGTAATCGTTGTTTCAGGTTGAAACCTGAAATATTAGAGCCATTGATGGCTAGTTTATCATCAGTACGGGTGCAAGAAGCCAAGGCTTTCACCAACACTGGGGTGGACTATTTTGGGCCGGTTAAAATTTCTTTAGGCAGGCGGAAAAATTCTCTAATATATAAGGGTTATGTGAGTCTGTTCATTTGTATGTCTGTTAAGGCAATACATTCAGAGCTGGTTAGCTCTTTGTCCACTAATCATTTTCTACAGGGATTTAAAAGGTTTATCTCTCGGAGAGGCCCTGTGCTCTATATTCGGATAGAGGCACCAATTTTGTCGGCTCTAAATCGGTTCTTGCTGATATCAATAACCTTGTTAATTCTCCAGAATATATTAGTGCGTTTGAAACGGAGCTCGGGGTTCAAGGAATCGAGTGGCATTTCAATAGCCTTTCCGCACCCGAACAAGGAGGTTTATGGGAAAGTAATGTCAAGGCCGTCAAAAATCACATTTACCGGGTCATCGGAGACCAGTTACTAACCTACGAAGAATTTTCAACATTGTTGACGGAAATCGAAGCACTTTTAAATTCACGGCCCTTGTGCCAGTTATCAGCGGATCCAACTGCCCCAGAGGCTTTAACTCCCGCACATTTTTTGACATTGGCTCCTCTACGCGGTTTTCCTTCTGGAAAGGTCGATAATATTCCTGTCAACCGGTTAGACAGATTTCAACTGGTCGATCGAATGGTTCAAGATTTTTGGAACCGTTGGAGGTTGGAATATTTAAGTAGTTTACAAATTCGTAAAAAATGGAATAATCAACACCCTAATATCGCGGTAGGAACTGTTGTAATTTTGAAAACGGACAACGCACCTCCATTGCATTGGCCGTTAGCTGTAGTTACCGCGGTTCATCCGGGTAGCGACGGGGTTGTGCGTAACGTAACTTTAAAAACGAGCAAAGGCATTTTTACGCGACCGGTGGTAAAGTTGTGTCCACTGCCCTCACAGTAAGAAAGAGCCTGTTCACTCAATGGGATTTTAATTAGAAATTATTTATATTTTTTTTTCTTTTTATTTCCAGATGGTCTGGAAATGGGTCATTGATCTAGAGTGTAGATATTAATGATAATGGTATAATTTATTAATTTTGGTTATTTAAGCAACTGGGTGTTATTTTTTTTTCTTTTTTCAAATGCGCTGAAAAATAAACGTTTTTCGAAGTCGGGGGTATGTTCTCGCCCTTTGTTATATTTAGTTAAGTAAAGGAAAACTATAGACACAGTCCGGCAGCATTGTATCTCTCCGTTGGCGAGAGAGTGGAAAAAACAATAATTCAGTATCATCTAAAAGTAAGTGCACATCGGGCTGTACAGGTTTCGGCGGTTTTTTAGCTGTTCTAAAAACTCTGTAACGGTGCTAGCTGGTCCTTTCGATTGACGAAATTGTGAAATTGCTCATACTTCCTTATCCCAACTTTCCTTCCCAACCATGTTTACCCAGTGAACAAAAATTGGACTTATAAGCCAAGGAAAAGTCTCACCAACGAAATATCGGTGAGTATAATTTTATTTTACAAATTTCAAACTGAGCTAAGAGGGAACACTGTTAGTAAAACCCAAGGAGAATACGCAATATCAAAGACAGGGGAATCCCAATCAGACAAATCGGCAACTTGAGAGCCAGAGTCATCTTTATTATTCACTCATTACTAAAGAATAACACATATGCCCATAAAATTCAGATATCTGTAACATTACAGTGCGCGCGTACTTGCATGATAGATGGTACCACAATATTCAATTTTTTATCGAGTTTTGCTTGTAATTTGGATTTATCGGTAATTGCTCGAACTGGTCACTTTCAGATACCATTTTCAAGGGGATTTGCCGACCTTTGCTTGTATCTGATGTGCTAGTTCGTCGATGCGCACCAAAATCAGTAACAATCAATCCTTAACTCAAAAAATTCGAAAAGTGGATTTATAGGTTTTTGCATGTTTGCTCCTCATTTACGTTACCACTGCTGTAACTCATCAAATGTGAGAACAAATCTAGCACTCGATAATTTTTTTTACAAAGGTCTAGATACCTTCAATTCATTGCCAAATCCTGTAAAAAACAAAAAAAGTTATTTTTCATTCAAAATTAGTTCGATACAGCATATAAATCAACGGAATGCTGTATTTTAAATACAGTGAATATTGATAACTGACATTATGTTGTGCCACAGAAATTATTGTTGGATCATATTCATGCTATAGTTGCGGTAAGGAATACCATACTGTTGTAATACAGCAATTATTGTTATATTGTATGTTGAATTAAAAATGTACCACAACACGAGGATTATAATGTTCCTTCACCAGCACGTTGCTGATTAGGAACACACAAATGTATTTTTTTGGCAATTAAATTAATGGATTTTAGTTAAAAAAAAGATAGGTCATTTACATAGAGAATGAACAAGATGGACCAAGCACTGATCCTTGTGGAACTCCACAGGTTATTTTCGAGAGATTAGAATTTTCATTTGGCATATTTACCATTTGACTTCTGTCCGAGAGATGAGATTGGAACCACTTGAGGGTTGTTCCTTTGAAACCATAAGAAAATAATTTTTCCAACAGTACTCTGTGATCAACGCATTCAAAGGCCTTAGAAATTCTAAGAATACTGCTGCAGCCCCACATATAACTCTTCAGAAGTCAAAGATAGCATCTTTGAAAACCAAACTGTGCGCCACTCAGTATATTGTGCTTTTCCAGAAATTTAAGTAATCTATTTTTACAAGCTTCTCTATCACCTTGAACAAGGTTAATATTAATGAAATAGATCGAAAATAGGATGGTTCATCCAGTGCACCCCCTTTTTATGAATGGGATTCACTACAGCAATATTACCACTTACACATCAGACATACAAAAAAAATCCACACAAAAAAAAACTTTTTTTTTACTTTTAATCTAAGATGGCTGGCCCCTTTGCCCAAGGTCGAAAACTAAGATTTTTTTTTATCGGGCCCTGAACTACATAACATATATCGCCTTTTATGGGGAAAAAGCCTCAATATACTGGACTAAAAATTAAGTTGTCATATTTTTATATCACGTATAAAATTTTGGAGTTGACTATACCCTCGAATATCGACCCCAACTCAAAACCCAGAACGAACATCGATACCTTATCGCGACACATCAAATGAAAACAATAAATAAAGGAAATAATTATTTTTTTAGTTGTGTGTCTGTGAAATATGGTGGGGGGATGGAGAAAGCCGGTCTTCGAATGGAATTGCGTTCATGTCTGAACGTCAGTTAGCGTAGCGCGTTTATTTTCAGCCGTTATTTATGGGTTTTTCCGATGAAGATATGACGAATTTTAATTCCATTTTTTGTTGCGCACTTGCAGTTGTTCAGTTTGGTGTGGAGAAAATGAAAAATGTCAATTTCAATGTGTGTATGGTTTTCCACCTGTCGACAAGTGGAAAACTGAAAAGAATCTAGATAACTCATTTAAACGTTGAATTTAGCAATAAAACCCCTGTCAGAATTCATGTGATGTTTTTATTGATCGTCAATTCCTCGATAAAAATATAAACACGATAATCGTCTATGTTTTTTCCATTATATTAGCCGGAACTACATTATGTCAAGAAAATGTGTTCAGTTTAAACCATTTTCAATTGCAGAAGCTGTTTCTTTCGGGTAAAAATCAAAAACTCACTTCGCCAACAAATTGCTAACGAAACGGAACGAAAAATAATGTGTACCACACGTAAACATTCTCCGTCGGCTAACGGAAGATCAAAAGAACATCAAAAGAGCCGATAGGTTTGAGTGACAGCTGTATGAGTGACCGCAAGCCAATGATTATGCTGGTGGGTGTGTCTATACGTTGAGACTTATAAATCACCCGTTATATACGTGTTTCAGGAGGTCTGAGTAAATGAAAGCCAGTAGCGTCTCTGGTCTGGGATCGAAATAGGTTTTAAATATTTTATAGTTCTGTTGTGTTTGATGGAAAATATGGCTTTTTTTCGACCATGGGAAAATGATTAATGATCCGATTCTATTAATACTCAAAGGATTCCGCCTCGAAACTGGGAAACTTATTTTTTATGCTTCTGCAATTGTAAATGGTTTGACTATACCTCCCCTCGCAGATCTCACGATAATGCTCATGAATAATACGGGGACAAATACTTAAATAACTAGCTCATATCCAAAGAGACATAGCATTGTGCTCCGGCGAAAAAGAGGTGTGGATATCTTTATTTCACAGGCGTATTCTTTATTTTGTTCATCAGTACCTGTGTATTCGTTATACAGTCAATACAAGTATGTCATGAAAATTACTCAATTCAGCCACTTTGGTTATGTATAATTAGGATGTCTAGATAGCGACAGACTTCCTGACGTGAACATCCAAGGGTATATATAAACTGGTGTCATGTTTCTGCAGAAAAAATCGTCTACAGGCGGATCAGCAATCTTTGTGAATGAAGTGCATGTTCCTTACTGCGAGAAAAAAACAATTTTCCAAAATATTCTAGTGAATTTGAATGTTCTGCGGTGAGTTGGGGAGATGACACCTGCTCATTATTATATATCTATAGACCGCCATTATCAGTCTTTCCAAAAGTTTCTGAATAAATCCGAAAATCTTCTGGGGTATGGTCCTTAAAAAATTTCATACTGTCATTCTAAGTGGAGAATTCAATGTCAACGGGTTAAACTCCATTTGTCATGAGAGAAAAACTTTTAGATGTGATAGAATCTTTTCAACTGAACAATCATACTTCTCAGCCCAAAAATGATTCATCATCCTGATGGGAAAATGAACTTAGCTCAAATTGACTACATAATATCCAATCTGCATCTGGGTTCCTCAGATCGTCTTGCACAAATCATTGATTTTTTCTTCAAACGCACCGCAAAAAGCCAGACACACTGTGTATATGTGCAAAAAACAATTTCACACCCAGGAAAAGTATCTGAATTCAAATATATTTTTACTACGGACAAACTCATTGAATTCTACAGGAAATATCATTCATATCAATCATTTTTGGTAACATTTTGTATGGTGTTTTGAAACTTTTCAACCAGAAAGACAAATCGAAATTTCATATATGGGGCTGAAGACATAAACATAAACCTAAAGACCTAAACTGGCTTCCATAAATCTCAAATGATGATAAAGTAATTTCAAGAAACTTAAATTGAATGATCATTATAAAATCCACTATTCTTTCTAATGAGGCTACAATAACGGAACTCGTCTCAAAAAACTGAAATTAATGGGAAAGTAAATGTAGGCCGCGCTTCTGAAAGAATTTGTCATAACCTTCCAAGAACTCCAGCATTTCTAGGAGAAACCGATTCAGACTAATTTAAAACAATAATCGAAACAGTAAAAATTCAAATATCCTCTAATAGACCAACAAATTGATAGTAAAGAATTCGAAGTGATCCACCCAACTACAAATTAGGAATGTCCAGCATCGAACAGACATTTCTAATCGGCTGCAACGAATAAATATTCATGGATCATGATCCTTCTTCTCTAATTAAAATCACCAAAACGATTTCGATAGGGGAGATTAGAAATAAATCAATAGTGACGCTAATGACTCTTTCAATATTTAAATGACGTGCGACGAAAAACACATGTTTTTTACGTTTCCGTTTTCGACATTAAATGCTTCTTGGGTTAGTTGCCCCAAGAATCCGAGAATGATTATTCCAATTCAAAACTATAGTGAAGTGATAGATGTTATTATTATAACCTTTGCATTTCACAATTATGCTTTTTATCATTATGAATATTATATTTTCGTTATCCAGGATATTCCAATTCTGAAATCCAGTCAGTCCGGTAGCCTGTGATATCTGAAGTACCGCCATCGCAGATTCAAAAAACTCTAGTAAAAATTGACTGTAGAAAACCATACGAAGAAAATGAATCCGAAGTGAAACAATAATATTTTACCAGTTATCGCGGAATTTGTTTTTAATTAGAGCAACCTCCACTATGGCGAAAGAGTTTGTCATACCTATTCGAAAGGAGGTGACAAAGTTTCACCATTGTAGCGTGTAAACAATTTTTTCAGTTTGTTCTTTTCTATTTGTTTTTTAGAATATCATGGTATTACAGCCCAAAAGTTTCATATATACCAGTAATACCAAATGTCCTGTCTTTTTTTTAACCAAGGTTTCATTCTATAACACGTCACATGGTAACCACTCTCACGTAAATCATAAGAACTCAAATCCAAATCGTCATATTTCAATTTTAACATTTCTCTTAATTTCAAAATCATCATTCAAGTGATTTTTCTTTAAATGGAGTTACTTTTCCAGCTGGATAACCAGACTTATTACAAATGAAACACTTGATTTTCAAATATAATGAACAAGTTAAGAGGTTCCACACAGTCACTTGAAATATAACTATAAAATACAGTTTCTCCAAGGTAAATAAAAATACAATTACACACTTTTCCTGAATTTTAGAAGGAAAAAAATCATTCAATCAATAAACGTTCGATTTCATTCAAACAATTAATATTATTGAATTACCGAAAATCAGTGTACTGATCGACAGGTTGAAGTATTCAACAGTCATCAAGACAGAAGACTGAAGGAAGTCAGGGAGAGAAAGAGTCATGCAGGGTTTTAAGGGAATCCCCAAATCTCTCTCACTTACTCCCTTACAGATCATTAATTTTATTCTAGCACGCAGGACCCGAGCGAAAAACTAATCGATAATGCGATATGACAGGTATTTCCTGCAGTTTTCCAACTGTCATACCATTATATTATGTCTTTTACACAAAAAAACAATAAAAAAAAACACGTCATAACTGATTTTTTTTACCTGTCACCTACTTCAGATAGGTATGACAGACATTTTCAGCAGAGCGGATGTGGTCATACCAAGTTTTTCTGAAAGAGGTACTAATTGAAATTTGGTAACGTAGAGACAGATATTCATCAACCACGAATATTGATAATAATGATGACATATGAATCAACACGCATACGCCGAAAGGAAACAATATTTAGGATCAAAGGCGTAATTTTGTTTGTTTTTATCGTTCTAGTGTCATCGTTTTTCCCGTGACTAACCATTGTAGTATGATAAGCTGATCTTATTTGTTGCTAATTCTCCTCACTATGGTAACATGAAATGTGATACCAAAATAAGGTACACTATAGTGGCAACTTTGCCGATAATGGCAATGATATATGCAATGCTTCTGCGTATTTTTTTGAAAATGCCTTATGAAATCTAAAACTATCAACATTTGCAAAGTGCTCTGAGAAGTAATTTCCGAACTGTTCAAGTGAGTGACCCAATATATTCATTGGATATTAAAAAATGCCTTGGACCTGAGAATATCTCACTACGTTCATATAGTGTAATTAAGTTGGGACATGATATGGAGAATTGGTGATGAAATACTTTTTTTCTACAACCCTTTGAGAGAAGACGTCATTGTGTGATACAATACCTCCAGCGAAAACGTAATTCCCGTCGCAAGTGAGAGATATTCTCATAACGTTAACTTTCGTTTCTAGTGACTAAAGTTGAATTTAAATTTTCAATCATTTCCCGTACTCGTACATAATGTTTTGATGACTTCAAATTATTAATAAACAGAGACAGGAATCATTTCTATGATTAGTATGCATTTTTTTTACTTTTGTTTGATTAAAAAGCAAAATAGAATCGTAAAAATATCGTGAGATTCAAAAACAATTTATATCTAGTTCATTAGTTTGACGTTCCTCGTTTCTTGTTTAGACTTGTCAGTTTGCACTGAGAGCATTGTTAGTTTTTTTAGTTATTATGATTTCTGATTCTGAAAATTATTTATATTTTTCAAATACACCACCAGAAATAGCAAATCGAACTGAGGAAACCTCTTTAGATTTATTACCAGTAGAATCTAAAGAGAGATATGAAGAAATATATGCAAAATTCATGGATTGGAGAGTTGATAATCACGTAAATTCATTTTCGCAAACTGTGTTACATTAAATAAATAAATATTTTCATTTTACTTGGAATTTCTGAGAATACAAACTGTATTTCAACGGAAATGTTGTTAGGTTAGATTCAGTATATATCGCCATCAAACTTTTTCAGGAATATGGGGTACTGAATACTTTCGTTGATAGATTTTGAATGCAAGTTGGAGTATTGAAGGAAAGAGTTTTTGAAAAAATAGTCATCTATTTTGACAAAGCAAACTAGTAGGTTTTTGGCTAATCTCGGTTCTGAGGAAGTACTATAATTTTCAATTATTTATTCCATCTCAGTTGACGAACAACAAGTAATTATCCACATGCCACTGAAAGAGGGTGATTATGATACTAGTTGAGTTTTGGACTTATTTATTTTTCCACTAGAATCATATGAATTAATTCACTCTAATTTCTATCGACTCCAAAATAAGATAAGTTTAACCGCGAATGAATCCTCACCCATTTTCCACGTTACAATTACAAATGAGCTGTTGCAGCAATGTGACTTGACACTCACTATTGGATAGAAAACAACTCAAATTTATTAGGAGCGTAACAAAAAAAACATTTATGTTTCTCATAATATTGATTAAGATGTTTTTCCACTATATGATTCTATACCTGGTATTTTTTCATCCCAATAGAAGTTCAGTTCAACTAATTCACACGACGTGTATATTTTCAGTTCCAAACAATTGTAGAAAGTTGTCCCTTCCAATGATGACATGGGAAAATTTCTGAACAGTGAAATTTTCCATCGGTAAGGGCTTGGCCAATCTGCAAGGGCTCTAACAAACTACACTTCCGATAAAAATTCGTGACTATATGCAGACGTGTGCTGTGCCACTTGAGATCGAATATTAGTTTCATTTGCAGAAAACATGTTTGTTATGGAAGGGGAGTAGCTTGATTTGGAAACATTTTTCATTCAGAAAATAATTTCTACATAAATGTTTTTTTTTTCATGGGAAGTATATATAGAAGTCATAAAATAAATATAGAAGTACTGATAAAATTATATGCAGCTTTTTTCAGATGCTATCTTAGTTGGGTCATCAACTCTCAGAAATTTCAATTGAAACCTGTACGTCTTTAGGATAACAGGCGTCTTTCCTGTCATAGTGGGATCCGTTACTGTTACATGGTTCAGAGTAATTTTCTGCAAAACATGTAGAACTGCACAATTTTCCCCATAGAAGCACAGCTTAGATAATATCTAAGCTGTGATAGAGGTATGAGAGGATGCGTTAATGATTGATTTTGAGACGATTTCTCCCAATTTCAGTGGAATTTCTGCAATCTCTCAATGCCGCATGTACTTGCTCACTGAAAGCTGGTTTTGATATTCGTTTTTCGAAACATGAAAAATATCCTAATTAAAATCCAATCTGTATCTCTTTGTTTTTACATAACTGATACTTCAGTCATTTGGTGCTCAAAACGGGGGTTACCTGGAAAGTTTTCCGGCCGTTTTGAAAATGTTTTTTTTATAGATTTCGACGTGCTTCTTCCGAATTTTAAACTTTGTCACCTACAATTTATTCTGACTTTTTTTTTGTGAAATGAATTGTCTCAGCGTACGAGTGTCGCAAACCAACACACATCTACACTGACCAAGAGCCAGCGAAAAAACACGTATGATTAGCTCAGAGCTTAAGCTTTTTGAGAAGTAAGCCATGTTTAGATAACAGGACAGTGCAAGTATGGCGGCCCGTAAGTGTCGGCGTGCGCTGCGAATATTTTTTTAATGTGTCAACAGAAATAATTTTCTTGGGGAATGAGCTCAAAGCTAATTCTTGTTTTATAATTTACATGAGAGAGCCAAAGAATGAAGGACTTGTATGCCGTACCGATGCAGCGTCTCAAACTGTCCGCCATACTTAATTGAAAGTGTAATTTTTTCATGCTCTCTTGAAATACAATCTCAAATCTAATTTTTTTGGCCAATGATAGAAAAAAATGTCTATCACCAATTTGCCCTGCCATATGTTTCGGTGTCGCTAAGTACCCGCCATTCTGATTCAAAAATATCATAGGCACAAATATATCATTCCGTTTTTATGATCCCCGTGGTCCATTTTGATGAAAAGCAGCAATGCCATACTGATAAGAGGTCTTCAAATGGCCGCCATACTGAAAAATATTTTTTTTCAAAATATTCATTTTATGAATATTAGTAAGTTTTGAAAAATAATTCTCCTGTCTTTAGAATGAAAAATCAGTACCAATATAATTTATTGAAAGAAATGAAATGAAATTTACTGTATTTCATTTCTTTAATAATTATATGGTGCCAAATCAATTCGGAACACAATTTTCAACTGATGAAGACATAAAAAAATTATCTTACACGTTTGTGAAAAAAGCAATAAACTCAATCTTCTAGAAATATTACCCATTTATAAAATTAATGTTGCTTCGTTGAATGAACAAATCAACTTCGATTGTATTGATTTCTTCAACTACTTTGTTTTCAATAAATAAATGCTATTTTTTTTTATTTCCAACTTCGTTTGATCATATTTTCAGTGTGCCACCTGTTGAATTTGGTTATCACCTATTGAATTTGGATGTTTGGTTCCTTCCCAGTATTTTAATCCTGCATAGCTAGATGTCACCTTCATTTCAAAAATATTGCCATCTATCTTTGTTTTATATCCTACCTTTTAAAATCCACGTTAAGATGTCAGTAAGCCAGTATTATAAATAGCAGGAAAGTGCAAGTATGGCGGCCTGTAGGTGTCGGCGTTACGCTGCGTAATTTTTTTAATGTGTCAAAAAAACGATGCTCTTGGAAAGAGTCAAAGCTATTCTTTTTATAATATCATAAAAGATGAGGTTCAAACTGTCTGTCATACTCAATTAAAGTGTATTTTTATGCTCTCTTGAAATACAATCTCAAGCAATTATGCCCATGCCATACTGTTTAGGTATCGCTAAGTACCCGCCACACTGATTCAAAAATTTTCCACTAATCATGTATTGATGGCACAAGTATATCATTCCGTTTTCATGACCCCCGTGGTCCATATTGATGAATAGAAGCAATGCCATATTGATAGGTGGTCTTCAAATGGCCGCCATACTAAAAAACTTTTTTTTTCAAAATATTCATATTATGAATACTAGTAAGTTTTGGAAAAAATTCTCCAGTCTTTAGAATGGAAAATCAGAACCAATATGATTCATTGAAAGAAATGGAATGAAATTTACTGTATTTCATTTCTTTTAATAAATCGAATGGGTCCCAATTCCTTCATAAAATGTTTGCAAATGTAATTTCACATCACTTCTTCATTGAGGTAAAGACTGGATAAAAGTTTTTTTGGATATGGCAGCCATTTAAAGACCTGCTATCAGTATGGCATTGCTTCTATTCATCGAAATGAACCACGGGGGTCATAAAAATGGACCGCCATACTTCTGTCTATGATACATGATTAGTGAAAAATTTTACATCTTTGAATCAGTATGGCGGGTACTTGGCGACACCGATACAGTATGGCATGGTCATAATCGGTGATGAGATATTTTTTTCTATCATTGGGTGGAAAAATTTGTTTCGAGCTCATATTTCAAGAGAGCATAAAAAAAATTGAGTATGGCGGACAGTTTGAGACGCTGCATCGGTATGGCATACAACTCCTCCATACTTTGTCTGACTCATGTATAATATAAAACAAAAATTAGCTTCGAGCTCATTTTCCAAAATCATCGTTTTTTTGACACATTCATAAAATTGCGCAGCGCAACGCCGACACCAACGAGGCCGCCATACTTGCGCTGTCCTATTATTTATAACACTGGCTCACTTCTCA
The DNA here is from genome assembly GCA_018342105.1 of Gonioctena quinquepunctata. Lineage (NCBI taxonomy): Eukaryota > Metazoa > Arthropoda > Insecta > Coleoptera > Chrysomelidae > Gonioctena > Gonioctena quinquepunctata. The sequence goes on from JAFIRS010000837.1 coordinate 143,424, forward strand.
AAAGTTTTAGCTTGGAGCTCATCTTACTTGTATCTTTTGCTGGCTCTTGGTCTATGAATCATAGTACTAGTTTTGAATTGATGCGATACTTGATGGAAATTGGAGTTGAATTTGCGGCTCCGTACGCCGAAACTATTCATTTCACAAAAAAAAAACGTTTCACATAATAATTTTTAGAAAATTGTTGCTTGTTCAATTTGATACACAACTATTTTCCATCGTGAAATGAGTCGTTAATGAGATATTGTAAAGAAACTGTTTTTGAACGCCATTTTTCCAATAAAGCGGCGCGAGCGGCAGAGTAAAAATTCGAAAAGAGCACGTCAAAAATACCAATTCTCCAAACTTCCGGAAAACTTTCCAGGTAAAACTACAAATGGCTGGTGTATGAGTATATGAAAAGTATTCCCTGTCAGAATTTTGAATGGAACTATTCCAGACAATAACAATTTTTATTATTTTTGCCCATTTAATTCCGTTACAAAAATTCCAAATTCAACATTCAAATAAAATAGATCATACATGCTATTCATGTGATTATATAACGCTCTGAAAAGTAGAGACCCTTAATAAAAAAAATCTTATATTCAGAATCCTTTTAAAAATTGCAATAATTCAAGTTAATACACAAAAATACCGTTTAAGATATATGTAACTCCCATAAGTACAACATAATATATATTCTTTACGCCTATCAACCATAATGCTCCAAACACCGGACAACAGAAACAATGGAATCATACCAATTACAAAAAAGAATCATGAAATGAAATTCTGGAAATACCTTATCTACTCTCCATCTTTATTCGCCCGCCTAATTTCAGGTGACCGGCTCAGAAGAAAACTTAGACAATTACCGAATGCAATGACATTAACTCGATATTTGAATAATGTAGAATGTTGAACTGGTTTTGTGGTAAATGAACACATTGCAGGATGCTGAAATAAATATTGAATTTCAAAGTGAAGAAAACAACTAACCTTGTTATATCCAAACTGGTGATAAGTCAGAACTAGTTGACTCATCCTGCACTTATCATAATTATCACAGTCACTTGTAAGAAATAAACAACACAAACAGTATTGAAAAAGGAAAAAATTTCGCAAATGAATATTGTTTGAAAAATACTTTCAAGACCATTGTAGTGATTCGGAACACTGAACGGAACACTATTGCCAAGCAAGATTATCGCATGCACGGTTTACTAAGTTGTCTAGATTCTACTAGTGTTTTCTGATTGGCTGGTGAATGAAAGATCTCTTGATCTCAATTAACAACTTATCAGAAAATAGTACGCGTGGTGCACAATACATGATTTGAACATCATTGTCTTTGCCTTTTCAAAAAATTGTCTATAAAAAAATAATTCATATTATATTAATATATCTGGCACGAAAACGCCCGCACAGTGATCCAACCAGAATTGAAATTTACTACTTCATTCATAAATGCGACGAGTGATTCATCTTGTCTTCTACTCTTCAAAATACGCACGGAACAGCTAGTTGTTTAGTTTTAAGAGCCAGCAAGAGAGAAAGACAATAAGTTCAAATTAATTCTCCTGCACATCGCGTACTGTTTTCTGATTGAGTGCTTATTAGGATCTTTCATTCACCAGCCAATCAGAAAACACTAGTAGAATCTAACAAACTTTATTGGCAACAGTATTCAGTTTACGTGTTCTGAATCAATACAATGGCCGTTATATTATTTTTGAAAACAATATTCAATTGCGAGTGTTTCTCATTCCGATACTGTCTGTGTCGTTTGTTTCTCACAAGTGACTATAAAGCAGATTATGAAGTCAACTAGTTCTGACTTTATATCCAGTTTGGACATAACAAAGTTAGTTGTTTTCTTCACTTTGAAATTGAATATTTATCTCAGGGGGCCTGTAATGTATACATTTACATTATTTTAACTCTGAGAAGGTCACCTGAAATTATGTCGAATTTACAAAGAACAAAACATGTTTATTATTTTTTTTCAGATTTCTAGTAACTGTAATTCGTTATAAAATGGCATTATAACTCGTCAATCACGGGTGTGCAAGGGGTTACACCCTGTATATAAATACATATGAATATATATATATATATATAAAATATATATATATATATATATATATATATATATATATATGATGAGAAAGAATTGTTTGATGTAAAGAGAATGAAAAGTGATATAATGATACTTATATATCACTGCCATGTTTGTGTTGCAATTTTTCAGTACGTTTTGCTTTTCTGAAACCTTGTATCATTTTCTAGTCGATGCAGATGTCTCAAGAGTTCAGCAGTGGAAGCTTTCTATTGTAGGGAAGTATGTTGCCAACAATTCATTTAATTTTCACAGCCTATGAAAAATATAGAAATCAAAATTCATGAATAAAAGTTTAGATCTTAAGTAGACAAAAATAATATTCAAGTTGGAACATCCTGTATGCTTGAATCAAATCAGAAGAAAACATGACAGCGACATGTCAAAACATTTCGATGGAAAATGATAAAATATAAAATTTTGAGTACAGAAATATGTCAGATATGAATTTTAACTACTCTGTATATATTATGTAGATATAGAAATGTAAATTGTATATAAAATCCATAGCATAGTTCAGAATGAGAAAAAGTGTCATGAAAGTTAGTAAAAACCCAAAATTTTTGAGAAAAACAAAAAGTGGTTGCCGGGAAGAAAGATTACGAGGATATTAGTCACGATTGAAAAATTGTTTTTGACTGAACACATTGACAAAATTTATTAATCATAAATACAAAAATACTACGAGAATAGGAGCAATTCAGCCAATTGACAACTATATAACACATCCAGAAACGATAACCGTTGAAAACTACCTAGGAAAAACTTTTAACCTCCAGGACACAGCAATATCCATACCCGGGAATCGTGCAACAAGGGAAACGAGCCTGGACACAGTAGCAGCAGAATCAACTAGCCAGGGACACTTCTAGGACTTAAGAAAAGCACAAGTAAACAGATCACAGGTACTTTTTTTAAAAGAAAGCTAAACTGAGTGAACGTATTCGGGCAGACACTTATTTGAAGTCATTTTATCACACCTTTCACTGTTATTGAGCAGTATTTCTGGTTCTGTTCGTATAATTCAATATAACCTACAATTATTATTCATAAGGTCATTTGATTTGCACATTAGCAAAGTACTTCACTTCTCACATATCACTGCTTCGACAAAAACACTACTCATAAGTTAATTCTTGCATTATAGGTACATTTAAGTTTTTGATTTATTAAAAGAATAATTAGTTGACCAATTTCTGCATTCATCACTCATCTGTTGATCACATAACAACCTGAAATTTCCATTGAACTTGACTTCAAGCAAAGCAACCAGGTGGCACCACTGAATCCTGGTATGAGAGGGAGTAATATCATGTTTCCATAGGCATACCGACTGAGCTGTGATAAGGTAAAAGAATACAGGTAAAAGATTAAGCAACATAGCCGGATATTCTATTAATGTTATAATAGGTATTTCTTTTCAAAATTTTCAAATAAAAATAAATCGATTAATCAAACTTATCAAAACAAATGGCAAATATTTCATTATGATGACTGGTTATAAGAAAAAAAAATTTAACAATTAAAAATAATAAAAATTGAAATACTAGAAATTATAGCAGAATTATAAATATATATATATATATATATATATATATATATGAATAAAAATAAATTTCATTCACGTAATAGCAAAGGGGGTGATTTTGATTTATTTCAAGAAACCCATCATCCATCTACAGCTGTTTCATGGTTTTCCAATCCTGAGGACGACTCTGTTGGTCTTCTTCGAAATAAAATCGATGGGAGAACTAGAATCTTCTGGCAAAGAAAAAATATGTGGAATACACAAATCATAGATGAGACATCTATAATTTGAGAAGTGAATCTCGAGCTGGTGCAGTCCATGGAACCAACAATCAAGCTTTTACCATTTGGTTCATTTTTGACCATGTTGATCTTGAGTTCCATTATATCACAGAAATTCTATAGTGTTAAATGATCTATTATTGCAATTCTGTTTTCCAAAACTCAACAGGTAGATGTTAACTACTCTCTCCAAAATCAAGTGAGCAATCAAAACTCTGAAGTATTAGAATGCAATCATTATATACTCTATATATATTTTTGAGGTATTGGTATACGGGTAATCTCTCAACTCATTCGAATAAAAATCCTGCCTCTACTACAGCGTCTACTGAAAACGAATAACACAAAAAGAACATTGTAAAGGAGACGACGAACCCAACCATACACAACATATGTCTCGTTCAAATTAATTCTTCCCAGCAGAAAAAAACAAATTGAGAGGTTGAATTCGAGTGTGGATATACCCACCACCCCGCAGCGTATGCTGGACATTACCATAAAGACTTAGTAATGCCGAATGGGCTGCAACATAGATCTTCCGATTAGGCGCTCTACATAATGACTGTTATTAAGATGCATTAAAGTCGTGCAGCTTGGATAATATTTTAATTGTGAAAGGACAGTGCCGTGCTGTGCAGCGTCAAGACTAGTAGCCGTGCTGCGCAACGGAGCGAAGAGAAGCTACTATTATATGATCGATTCAATTAGTCTTTCAATCAACGGAATGGTCAGTTATTGAGAGATGGACATGGTTCATTTACTTTCAATGACTAGTTAATGTAAACAGTTCATAAGGACATTAGTTCAAGAAATACAGTCGACAATAATTTTCTATTATCATTGATTGATTTTCTTGCTCTGTTAAAGATTTTAATTGTATAATTAATAATTATTTGACTAAAAACATAATACAGCCGTTTTTGAAATGAACCAAGAAGTATTTAACTGACAACAAAAGGCGCGAACGAAGATTGATAGAGAAATTGATTTTTTTACTGAAAAATGTGCTAAAAGTAAGCTCAAAAAAGTTATGAATCTTCAAAAAAGAAAAAGACGTGTAGGTGGCGCCCCCTACGAGTAAGAGTAATAATAACATCAGGTTCGATTTGACACCTCAAAAAACCTCTCAATACCAATTGGCACCTCAAAAAACATTTCAATACCAATTTTCGTTTAATTGAGGTAAGTATTTCGAAAGTTATTTGAAAAAATCGAAAATAAAAATAAAACTTCCGTTTCCGTTTCCGGACATATATTTATTTGGACAATTCATATTAGAATATTGTGAGGAATCACCTCCTGAAGTTTGTCAAAGTACTTCTGACTCATCCTGTATAAGAAATTTGGCGAAAAAAAAAAGACTATCGAGTCATGTATTACCAAAGAGGAAATAGCTCAGCGCCTACCAATCAGAAGGTCGAACGAATCCCGGTCGGGATAACATTTGTTTTTTATTTTATGAAAACAACGGCGGGACCGATTTGGCTAATTGTTTTTTCGAATGATCGTAATACTCCGAATAAGGTTTGTAGGAAAAGAAAGAATTTTTGAAAAATTATTGGAAATTTCTTTGTTCTGGAAAAGTTTTCAGGAACATATAATATATAATAAAAAGTAAAGGGTAGGGGAAGGAAGGATTAAAGGGATAATGGGATAACAAGAAATCTGGATAATGGGGGAAATCGATAACGAGAAAACAGGATAACGGGATGACGAGAAAACGCCATAACAGGATAACGGGAGAACGGGAAAACGGAGAAACTGGATAACGGGATAACAGAAAATAACGACGCGTTTTTTTTGGGTGACCACGCATAACTTTTCACAGAGAAGTTTGATTTTGATTATCTTCATTTGATGGAATTAATATGCCTAAAAATCCTGGTGTGTTCACTGATTCGATTTTGTTTAGAATTTTTGGGGGACAACAAATGAAAGGCGTTAAATTCTGCTGAGGAGTTCATTAGTAGATGGCGCGGTTAGGGAATGTCTGTTGTTTGTGTCACGCCAAATGTCAAACTTCAAACCTATGAGATTTAATTTTTCTGTCACATTACTGCATATTTTCATGCAAAAATTGTGAATTGATCGTTTACAATGATGACTGTTCTACGAAAAAGATCCCGCTCAGACAGTTGGCGCGAGAATGAGATGAAATTTACTACAATATTTACATCTGTTGACAAAAATCAGATTTTTCTTGAAGTCTACCTGGCGATTTTGTTGGAGTGATTTCTTCTCGAATGGCCTTTTTGGGATCATGGAATCTTCCACGGAGGAATGAGAAAAGGTAGGAGAGTGATGTCTCTAGATGATGAATCAACTTGAAAATTGAGGGGATTGGAAAATGTCCCAGATGACATTGTTCCATCAAACTTTCCGATACAAACTATTACCAAGCCATTCACTGCCCATCTCTGCCAGACTACTACCTCTCTAACAATCTTCTGACATGAACAAAATCAGAGAGTTCATTGTAGATATCATAAAATCTGTTGATGAAGTTGAGAAATTGATGAATCCTGGTGTGCGACAGTCTAGGCTTAGAATGACTTTTCCGGAGAAGGTGAGCCCTACCAACAAAGGTGAGGAGAAATAACAATAATCTAAATGCTTCCCTTTTATTTTTCATCAAGTAACACCCCGCATGGGATAATCGGAAAAGGAGAGCGGTCCAAACCAAGGCAGTTGTTCGGAAGAACAATGACTCCCAAGATCGATAAGGCTAATGACTATGATTAGGATAATTATCACTTTTTATTTAACACGTGAATTTCACAAGTAAGCGTGGACTTTTCATTCTATGAAGATATCTTGATTTTGGCTGGTGAATTACGAACAGTCACAGAGGGTCCCATAGCTCTTTGGAAGTGAATATCCACTATATTTAGAATTTTCCAGTACTCTTACTCTTAAGATTGTCATCTCGAATGACACATAAAAAAAGACAATTTAAAAAAAAACTTCAAATTTTATTTCGAAAAATTACAAACAGAATTTTGAGGCCATGCTTCAAAAACTCTAGTTCAAAATGTAAATAAAACTTATATATGGATTTAACGAAATTTTTGAGTGGAGGCCACATTTTTCAACCGAATGAAACAAAAATACTTCTCATGAATACCTCGGCTAATTTAAAAAAAGGTCCAATAGTCTTAAATAGCACCTGTTGAAATTTAAAAAAACTAGCAATATTTCAATTCCATGCCTCATTTTGGCAAACTCTGAGTCGTTTGATAGAGCTCCATTAGCTCCACAAAAATTTTTCCCTGAGATATATACATGAATGAAAAATTATCATTCATGATATCTACCTCTACGACTGGTCACGCCATCGTTGGGTCAGTGTCATATTCTTGTTAAGCGACCTCAAAAATTCCTATAGCATCAATTGAGGTAGAATTACTTTGAAATTCATTGAGTTATTTCAAATTTGCCTGACAAAATTATTTTTCATTGTTTAAACAATTGATAAACTATCAGCGCACAAATATGAGTTCATAACTTTCTTGTGCAAGTCATCTCTAAGTAATATCAGAAGGTTTCAGGAAAATCTATGGAGTCCTCCAGGATTCCGAAATTATGCATGATTTTAAGTTATTTTTACTCCGCTATATGAAGGTAATTTGAGTTTTTGCGATAAGATAGTCGTGTTGTCTGCCAAAATAGTGAGGACCTCTTGATTTACTCGAAAGCTTGGAGGTTCTTTCACTCAGATAGGATTCGAGAGATGAAGCTTACGTAACAGTCAAAAGCTTTGGATATGTCGCAAAACACTTCCTTCAGACTAGAATATAGATTTTCCAGAAAACGAAAGAGATTGCATCCCCCGTACTGTTATTGGTTTGAAAGCTTAATTGAGTAATTGTATGTAATACACAGAACTTCATAAAATCATTATCTGCCCCATCATAAGATTTTAATCATGAGCAATCGTCCTTTGTAATTGTGGATCCATAATGTATGACGAATTTCTCAAAATATTTTCCTTGTTGAAATTACTAGCACATACATATTTATCCATTTCGATATCATCACTTATTGTATATTCATAATTACAATCAACTTATATTCCAAAATAAATGAGAAATAATGATAAATAATGGAATACACATACTGATTGTCAATGAGATAACATCGAATGCAGTGATCACCATAAAAAAATATATATAACATGTAAATGTTTCAATCAAAGGAATCTTGGAATCAATATTTTGACTGATTATGATAATATAGTCTCATAATATATTCAATTCTACCCAAAAACATAATTATTTTATTGATCTTGCAAATACGAAAATACCCATTTTCTCATTCTACATTCTATTTCTAATTCATTGCGAAAAGCATAAAAACCATGAGATTGGATTTTTTACTCAACGATGAATTATGTCAATAATTTGAATCAAGTTTTTCTGATCATTTGCTGTTTCCAGAGAAAAGGAAAAAGAATTTGCTACCCTCAAAATGAAAAAATAAGTGCCACACAAAACAACAACAAGAAAGTAATTTTTATACCAGACAATACACTTCACCTAATCTTGAGGGAGATGTTGGTATGCATTTCATTCATCAATCTGTCCAAAGTTATTTTGAAAAAGAAGTATTTAAAAAAGTTTTTGTGGAGTAGAGACATTCATGCATTAATTTATGTCATTTGCTGAAAATTATTCAAAACATGAAAGTTATTACTTGAGAAGCGTCCGAATATCTTGAACAGAGAAAATAATATAAAATTCAACTTCCTTAAGCAAAGCGGTATTGTCCAAATTAATTGTTGATACGGCTCAGTCGAGTTGAGTATTGCCGCTTGGTGTTACCTACGTATTTTGCCCCATAAACACGAATTCGGAGTCTAAACGCGTCGTTCTCAAATACTTTCGGAGGTTCAAAGATCAAGAAAAGACCCTTTTTTATCAATAAGAAACGTTTAAAACACATCCTTATTATAATTTATGAATATTGTTAGGCTTTTTCAACCATCCACATACATTTTGAACAGAAATACATAAGTCCCAACTCGGTGGAGCCGTATCAATAGAGAATTAACCATAAAAAATAAATTGGTACGGTTCATAATTAGAATCATTTCGGAACACCTCTCGAAAATTCTATATAACACTGACATAAGTACATGGATTAGTTTGTTCTGAAATATGTTACATCGATCGATCAACCTCAAAATATTCCACAACGAATTGACATAACCTTAAAGGCGACAAAAGCACAATCACAGAACGGATCAAAGACACAAATCACAAAAACACCCTGTGTGGTCTGTAATTGCAGTTTACTGAATTATGACAAGAAACGACGTCGGCGCCATCTGAAACTCTAGATAACTCCCTTTATCAAGTGTGCTGGTGTCTCCCAGTTTGTCTCAATAATTTACAGGTATAAGTGAATACACGATGGTTTTAGACATCTCAGATGGGATATACTCGAAGTTGGTCCCATTTGAATTTAAAAATTCGAATCCACCCCTAGGGGAAGAAAATAGGTGATGATATTTCTCCTGTCAATCGATCCTTCTTGAAACATGGCACACATATGTAGTTTTAATGACACTACAATGGAATGGAAACCTGGAGTCAATTGAATAGGGAGTAGTTAGTATATTTCAGCTACAAAAAATCAAAGAATATAAACTTTCTAACAAAAAATCAAACAGACGAATAAAAAAACTGAAAACGAGAAACGAAATGAACTTTTTAGCCTCAATAACTAACTCCAACTGATATAACTAGTTTTGAGTCGGCGCCAAACGTACAATCAACGAAGATCATTAAATCACTTTAGAGAAATAATCAAAACGACTCCGCGCATACAGCTGCCCTGATATTACGCTTTGCGTAATCAATTTGCTCGTTTGTTTGTTTGGCGCCGACTTAAAATTAGTTACTTACATCAGTTCAGGGGCTTAGTTATCAGGACTTAATAAAATATTCTATTTTTGGCTTTTTGTTTTATTTTTTCACCGGTATTATTTTTTGTTTTACTTCCTATGTTTTTATTTGTGTTGGTCCATCCAGTTAATACCTGTGCCTTCACCTGCTTCCGTTATTTCGTTCTCCGTTATCTCATTTCCCTTTAACTTGTTTTCCATTATCCCTTTCTACGATATCCTGTTTCCCATTATTCCGTTTCCCGTTTTCTCGTTAAGTTGGCACAATTGAATTGACAGCAGAAGTAATGGTTTGTGATAACTGTAACAAATTCACTTCCCCTATTCACACCTTTAAGGACGGAATTTTCAAATAAAGTTGTGAACACGATTCGATTTTTTGTTTACAGATAGCCAAAACAACAATTTTCATGACCCTAACTTGCAAGCTGATGAAAACCCCTATAGAAAATTTCCTCACGCATTTCAACCTGTTAGGGGTTGAATTTCGGAGAACACTGAAACACGTATATCTTCACTCGAATTCCAATTTTTATGAACCCAACAAAACTAACGGATCTCCCATACAAACTTTCAATCCCCATTAAACCCACCATTGATATATCCTATGTTCGATTATGTTACCAGTATGGGTGACATCAATGTTAATTTACATGATGTAGGCAACATGTTTTCCAAGTGTATCGAAAGTTTCAGTTTTGTTCAAATTGTGAAAGAGTCGATAAGAATAACCAGTGACCTACTATACTATATATAAGACGGAAATAATGTGACTCGATAAATATCAGTACAATTGCTATCCTCGACCCGCACGAACTTTCGTTAAAATAGAGGCTTCTTCAAATGCTCCGTAGGATCTATTGCACGATTGCACGGGCCGAAATAAATTTGGCACCGGTGCACTGTGTCCGCATTCAAAACAATCGGCATATCGGGATCATAGATTCGGGATACAATAGATTTTTATTGTAAAATATTATATTATTTTGCCGCTCTTATTGTGTTGGTACTGAACTAGCGACTGACGTCACTGACTATTATTTCCGACTCATGGTATGGATACGATTTTTTTATCCGATGAAAGATTATCGGTACATAGTAGAATTATTCTTTACTGATCCTCTCAAAATCATAACGAGTGAACGGGATGAGCCATTGAAAAAGTATAAGAATAATAAAAGCGCAAGGAAATTAAAGAGTAATGAATACTTAAGAAATATTATACTGAGAACAATTTGAGCAGAAGAAGGAGCCTACATGTCCACTATGTTCAATCAAAATAACTTGAAACAAACTTGGAAAACTCTGGGAGATCTGAACATGAAGTCTAACATACCACTTGGAAAACGCAGAAGAAATGAGTGACTACTTAGTTTCAGTATTTCAAAAAAGTAACTGCGAGAAAACGTTGAATTTCTTTTAAAATAGGGATAGTAGAACTCGAAACAATTTCCAATTGAATTTCCACCAGAATAAAAAGAGTAGAACTCAAAACAATTTCCATTTCAGTTTTGCAAAGGTTGATGAAGTGAAAACTGCGTAAGTTAGTATTAAATCGAACGGTCCTCGGTCAGACGGCATTATATTACTGATGTTAAAATATTGCTCCCCCTTTTATGGAAGCCTATATCACGCACTTTGTCAATGTATGTATAGAATGTAACCATTTCCCTGATCAATAAAAAAAATTTCTTCTTCAACCGATTGCCCAAACGGATTTCCCCACAACTTGCTTGGACTTTCGACCAATCAGTCCACTGACGATATTATAGAAAATCATCGAAAAAATAATACACAAACAAATTTCAAATTGTTTTCAGAAAGAAACGGCATCCAACCTGAAGCACAGCCTGGGTTTCGTAGAGGATACGGTACAGTAACAGCATTATCCAACATCATTGATGGTATAGTTACAGACCTTGATAACAGTTAGGCATCTGTACTGATTTTATAAGACTCTTCGAAAGCCTTCGATACTATAAATCTCAAACTGTTATGTGCGAAACTGGAATACTTCGTATTTGCTCCGAATGCTGTCAAAGTGATCGAGTCGTACCTACTTCATAGAAGTCAGGCAGTCGTTATTGATGACAAAATTTCCTCAATGAGAGATATTGTCTTGGTGATTCCTCAGGGGTCTGTTATGGGACCATTTCATTTATATTACATACCTGGATCAAATTGAAGGAGTCTCAATACAAAGCTAAGCCGATGATACCCAGCTGGAGTACAGTTTTATGCCAGCGGAAATCCACATAGCTGCAATGAATGCTGACTTGAAGATGATCAAATCCATATCTGAAAAGCATAACTTGGAATTGAAGGCAACGAAGTCCATGCAGAATTAAAAAAATGAGACAGCTTGAAAACGACACCGAACTGACAATCGTTTGCATTCCGATTCCACACAGTACAACAATCAGTTGCTGAGGTCTGCTGATCGACGTTGATCTAAAATTCTGGAGCCAAATTAACAAGTCAACGAAAAGAGTATACTATGGTTTGAGAATACTCTACGCCAATAGACAGGTACGGAATCAGAATCAGAATCATTGGTACTGTCTCTTTTCAATTTCAGTGATTTTGTTCACGGTCCCCTTTTTAGACGGAATACAAAAAAAAATTCAAAAAATACAAACTCATGCTGCCGATTCATTTTTGGACTTCGTAAATATGACCATATTTCTGTACATTTCCAAAGTTTGAGATGGTTGAAAATGAATAGTCGCCGCCATCATGTTTTATTCTTTTTTGGTTATGGTTGCAGAGCTGGGTTCGATAGATTGTCCAAAGCAATTAATCAGTCTTCAAAGAACTCTATTTTATTTCCTAAACGTATCACAATATTATATATCTCTGACATTTCACGTGTCACCTAACTACTTTTTTTTTCTATTCACAAGGGGCATACAATATTTGATGAATATACAACACCCACTCTACCCTATTTGTGCACAAGATTTCAATATTTGGTTTACCATTCTATCTGAAAAAAGTCTCACGTAGATCAATGCATAATGTGAGCATAAGACATCGCAACACCCTCAACATTCCGAAGCATCGTACATCGATCATCGAAAAGTGTTACAGCTACAATGCAGCTGAAATGTATAACAAACTCCCACATGATATCGAAGATACTGGTATATACAGCTAGAGAAATAAAAATATACTCAAACTTCTGCTAGAACAATTATCACTCAATTCACTTCCACATATTCAACTCATGCAGCAGTTCAAACTCATTGCAATCACTAATTGCAATTATTATAGTATTTGCATTTGTCCATTATTTTATGTTAGATGAATTTGTTTTGTATCGTATTCCATAGTTTGAGGTCCTATTCTATCGATAGAACGCTGCATTCCGGGCTACTCCCAGGAACAACCTGATCAATTAATTAATGGGATCAAACTCTTAATCATATATAGAGACTAAGTGTAAGAGTAGCTTGAGCTAAACTTTGCCTCTGTACCCAACCCCTTGGGATTGTTAATATCAACTTACAATGAAGCCGATTGGATTTTCAAAAATAATGAAACGCGCATTCCTTTATTTGTAACAAAGACCTCAAATACCGATTTTTTTTACCCCCAACTCAAAATATTGAGGTACTCCTATAGAAACATCCAACCCCCATTTTATACCATTTGGGGTTGATTTTCAAAAACTCTGGAATACATGTTTCTATTTTCGAAGAAAAAAACAAACACTTCAAAACTAGCGGTACTTTTACTTTCACCTCCCTTCATCATAGGAATACGCTGTCAAAATTCAGGTCCAGCGGTTTGGTCTGGGCATTCATCGTATGTCAGTCATTTTATTCTATTTTATATGTATAGACTAGCTGGTACCCGCGACTTTGTCCGCGTGGAATTTATATATATTTTTTGTGCTCCATCTAGATCATACCTTGGGTGTTGTCCGCTTTCCGTTATACCCTTAGCCCTTTTTCCCATTTCCCGTTATCCCGTTATCACGTTTGAGTGAGTGAGTGGCATAAGATTTGACAGTGGAAGTAAAGCTTTGTGACTGCTATAACATATTTACCACCACTCCCTCAGGGGGTACGTTTTCATCCCTGATAAGGTTAGACACGATGTATTTATTTGTAACAGAAAATCGTAACACCAATTTTCATGACCCTTGAAAAAACTAACGGAACCATTACATGTCAGACTTCTATTTTTTCATCAATGCTACATACATGATAAACAATAAACTATGATATAGAAAGTGTATCGGATGAAATTATCTCCCCTGGTCAAGAATTTCACCATCCTTCCAGTTCCAATTTACATATATTGACAACTGGTCGCCAGTACATGAAAAATCCAACTTCAACGTCGACAACATTGATTTTGCCGTCAGGACCTGGGATTGTTTGTCTAGTTTGCCAAGTTTCCGTTTATGTCTTGGTACATCATCGTCTACCATTACGAAAATATCATATTTTTCAATTAGTGCCTGATCAAGAGTCCATCTATACTTTTTATCAAGGGTGGGAAGATATTATTTCAACCATCTGTTCCAAAACGATGTTTTTAACATTTCTGCTTTTCTCCATTCACGCTTGAGAATTCACTATCTGGATCCACTTCGATGATTGTACCATCTTCATTCGCAAAACCAGACAAAAAATTATTTGGAGTTAGTGGTTCGAAATCATAGGGATCGGTTATCAAAATGATGATGGGGCGAGCATAAACAATATTCTCAGCTTCAGCAGAGAGTTTGGAGAGTTTCGTCCTTCAACAATTGTTCGTATAAAATTTTTCCTATTACCATTTTAACAGATCCAATTAATCGTTTCCACACATCCCCCTTGTGAGGTCCTGCTGCAGGATTGAACCTGAAGTTCATAACATCCGAAGTCACAGACTTGTTGAATGAGGTGTTATTCAGATATTTTTTTGCTTTTCGAATTTCATGATCCGCATCTCGTAAGTTTGTCCCATTGTCACAAAAAAAAATCTGTTTTACCAATTCTCTCTATAATTTTTTATCGCCATAATGCAAGAATCCGAGTTCTTAGACTTCCACCCCCCATTTCACTCCTTCGAAGATTTAATTTTCAAAAACACTGGGACAGGTATTTCTTTACTCGTAACAAAGACTTCAAATACCAATTTTTATGGCTCTAACTTGGAAACTAACGGAATCCCTTTGGGGGTTGAATTTCTATTCCAAATCACTGAAACACGTATTACTTCAATTGTAACCTCGAATACCAACAAACTCCTCACACAAATTTTACCCCTCATTTCACCCCTTCAGGGGTTCAATTTTTCGAAGCAGTGTAAATATATTCCTTCATTTGTTACAAAGACGATTTTTTATGATCCTAACATCAAAACTAACGGAACCCTCATACAAACTTCCAATCCCCATTTAACACCCCATTTCACCCCTTTGGAGGTTGTTTTCACAAAAACACTGAAATACGTATTCCTTTATTTGTAACAAAGACCTCAAATACTAATTCTTATAATCTCAACTTGAAAACCCGTTAGTTTTCAAGTTGAGATTATAAGAATTATCTCTATACAAATATTCAACCATCATTTTGATAATTTCAGGGTTGAATTTCCAAAAACCGTGAAATACATTCATTTGAGGAGAAAGCCTTATTACCAATTTCCATGATTATAACATCAAAACTAACGGCTTTCATTTTCACACCTCTAGGGATGGAATATCTAAAAAAACCGTTCTTACTGGTTATCTTTATCATTATAGGAATGCGCCCATCGTCAGTCAGTAAGTCGGTCGTCAATATATGTATATAAATTGCTGACTTTCTGGTCAAATTTTCCTATTCGTTTTCGCTTCCGATCCATTTTCTTTTTTTGCTCCCCAATGAAACCTGCTTCAATTCGTCATAATATATCTCAGACCTCCGGCTATGGGACACAATTTGAGAGTGGCATCCCACATTGTAATATTTTTATCAGAGCTTCCTGAGAACACTTATTCGAAATCTCACCAGGTGTTATCATTTTCATCATACTTCCCTATAATGTATCCACCCAAAATTGAAGCATCCCATATTCATGTCGGCGGTAATCATAAAGCCACCGAACTACGCGCTACCCTAGTTTCATCACAGACCACCTGCGACTCATCTGAAGAATTAATGACTCCCTGGTATCGAAACAAAAGAACACAGTTCGTCACTGTATAACGGCACACGCCAAAATACAAAAGATTGCAATCCTCCGCCAAATGTCAAACAGTTGTTCTTTTCTGTCTGTTTTCAATAGTAAATGCTGGCGACAGATATCTCTGCTGTTAAATAACAGCGTTCTAATTAGACGGCATCCAATACCGACCCTTGAGGCACCCTTTCATACGGTTGAATTTCGCGCTTTTCAGCAATTGTTCAAAGGGATATTCCTTGGGTGGTATATTCCAGCTTTGTCGAGCCTTATGTGTGTGCCAACAGCAAAGTCCTTTTGTGCGATTGTCATTCTGATTCATAGACACTGAGAGAATGATATGAGTGAGTGACTTTTTCAATATACGAGGTCGGCCTGAGGCGGCAGGCGGGGCCTTTTGTCACAGCAAAATATTATCAAAATAACGAGCATATGCGGAAGTGTTTTAGTAAGTTCGTGGGTAGAATGAGGGTGTCATTTTCTATGATATTGTTGTTTTTGTGTCGCACAATACGAATTATGTTATGTGATTCAGGGATGGTATAAACTTTCCATATATAATTTAATGGAAAAAATCTATAATATTATCTCAAAGTGGAAATATATGTTCCAATAATTGTTTTCGCCCCACTCCACAATGTTCATTATACTCTCGGAGAAAGATGTTACACGTTTTGGACCTATATGAATCCATCATCAGCCAAAATAATCGGGAAGTTGCATAATGGAGTCAGGGACGGGCCCATGGGTAGAGGGGGTCCAGTTCCAGGTTTTAAAGGAAGATTTATGCAACGTTACCTTATAACTAAGCCCAATAACTGATAACTAGGACTATAGCCAAGAACAAAATGCTGTGTATTCACTTTTCAATTGGCTCTTAATGTATGAATCCGCGCATGCTCAAATAAAAACATAACCACAATATTTTCAATCTGTTTTCTGTCCAAATTCCAAAAATGGTATCAAATAGGGAAAAAAATGTTCGGCATTTTTCATTGCTCAATAATTCCACTGGGAAATCCATGTAGAAAAAAGCAGACAACATCGGTATGCTGTGAGGCATCTCAATAGGAGAAGAAAAGAAAAAGGTAATTTCCAGAACCTGGTGAAGTTCATGAGGGAAAAAGATGTGAAGTAATATATTTAGTTTACTATATTGTATGTTGTGAAGGGTAGACTGGTAAGCACGTGCTGGCAGTTTGGTCATCAAAATATTGCAAATCGGCGCAGGTGCAATTTTCTGGTAATAGTTCATGGTTCTTAGTACTAGTAAATGATCCCATAACAGCCTACCACGAACCAGCCTAGAAGGCTCGACTTCGCAACTAGTTCTCACGAATCGAAAGAAATCATTTATTAATAAACAATAATTGTTAATCTTCATCAAAAACATGTTG
Organism: Gonioctena quinquepunctata; assembly: GCA_018342105.1. Classification (NCBI taxonomy): domain Eukaryota; kingdom Metazoa; phylum Arthropoda; class Insecta; order Coleoptera; family Chrysomelidae; genus Gonioctena; species Gonioctena quinquepunctata. The sequence goes on from JAFIRS010000837.1 coordinate 160,795, forward strand.
ACTGGATAATATTTTCTTAGATAACTCAATCAGAAATGGAAAGTGATAAACTTCAAGAAATTAAGAGTACTTATCTCCAGTTTTTCGCAAAAATTATTTCTGACCTTAACTTTCATCTGAGTGGAGTATTTTTTAATTTGAGGTTGAGTTTGTTTGTCAGTTGATCTGTCAAAACAATTATATGCAAGAAAGTATGGTAACATATCAGTGAATCCGCGACATCGATTCGATCGAATAAGGTGATGAATGAAAAGATGGAGTTATCGGTCTTATTCTGACTCACCAGTACTATGTTTCTGATTCTTCCAACTTCCAATGTTCAGGTGGTTGACACATATTCCGATATGTTGTAGGGAATGAGCATTATATAGGAAATTATATATCTACTAAGGAGGACTTATCTTCAGTTTTTCTCAATTATCTCAGAAACCTCCACTTTAAGGCACATGGAATTTATGACTTCTGGGTTGAGTATCGATGAACCGAACTGATGTCAAACACTCATCTGTCCATTCACTTGTCACAAGAAAATATGAAAAAACATATGCCCACATACCAAGTAGCATTTCAAGTGGACGGAACGTAGCGGCCACGACACTGGAAAACTTTGAAGTATTTGACCACAATCACTGCCACGTTATATACACGGTTCTATCACGCGGCGGCTACCAAAATGGGGGACACTTTTTTGGTGGTTGCTACGTTCCGATTTACGTTCCTGGATCTCAGAGAGCCACATTCCAACCACGTTGTGGTCACCTGACAAAAACGTGGATATGTAGTGGCCGACACTAGACACGTTGAACAACTGACTGCGTTTGTGTTAATGATATGTAGTTCTATCTCTGTTCAGCAATATATTTTTATGATAAATGTTCCTGATTCATTCCTAACACTCGGTCAACTATAAATATATATATATAACATATAAACATACAAACGCGTAAGTATATTGAATTTGGATACTTTTGATCGGGATAAAATTGAAACGATTTGAAGTTCTATGTGAAATATGGGTGTTGTAGCTCGATTGTGAGCACGCACCATCTAAATGAACTTCATTTAAGGAAAACAATATAATCTTGGAAATAACTCGCCCCTAAAATTATGGCCTCAAATCCCTCAGACATTGTTTTAACAATCTTGGTTAGTTGAGACAAATACTTACGTAACAAATTACTATATCTGATGCATTCAGTGCTGATGACAAATACATCTTTATTGAATATTTTGATCTTTTCTCTAATAATGGCGACCCAGCTTATCCCTGTAAATATGACGGCTTTTGGACAATATAACTTTAAAGTGGCAGAAAGTATAAATAAACCACTTCAAAGCTCCTCCCATCATAACATGCCCAGTGGAACTAAACAATTAACTTTTCCACCACTGGAAAGTGGCACCCACGTCGCAGGCCCATGACTCACCACTTCAAAGTTATAACCTGAAATTAACAATGAAGGGGCGAACACGTCGGGCCATCATAACCTGCCACTTCAAAGTTATAACCTCGAAATTGCGGGTACATGTTCATTAATTGATAAAAAAGGACATGTAGCAAGTATAGTGGATTTATGCAGCTCCAATCAACAATTATCAAGTAACAATTATCAATTAACAAGTGATGGAAATGATGGCATTCATGCAAACAGAATTAACAATAGAAGTATAAATATTGAGCAGGAGCACAAGTCAGAGATCCGATCTATTCAAATGAACCTTTTTAAACAAAATCAAGAAAAATTGTCTATTGAAAACGCACAACCCATTTCATTTTGAATGAATATCATTCACGTTTCACGTAATAGGTAAAACGAACTTTTTGTGAGCCACAATAATGTAATTTGAGAAAACTTAGGTTAGTTTTCGTCATCGCGCGGAATGTGAATTTTTAAGGTTATTGTTATTTGTAGTGACTTTTATTCAATCACTTATGGAGATAGCACGAACGTGGCAACCATCACCACATATCACTGTCGAGTGTCTGCCACATTGAAAGTTCTATGGATACTCTCTTGAAAGTGACTGACTTCTGAGTGATATTTAAGTGGTACAGGATGGTTACCGCAACGGTTATTTCCCACTTTTGAGTTTAAAAACCGTTAAAGTGATTTGCTCAGTGGCCATAATGTTTCAGTCACCTCAATGGGAATTACGTGACTACAACCATACACATATAAAATTTCAATTATTCTTACTGTAAAGTGGTAGATTTAGTGGTGATTACGTGATAACCACCGAGTCGAAGTTGCAGTATCAGTTTCCGTCATTATAATGCTGCTTGGGATACCATCGTAACTACGCCACTGGTTTACGACAATAAAAAATCATAACTTGAAATTAGCATGTTGATAGTGTAGTGTACCAAGTTTAAAATTTTTTCCTTCAGGAATTTTGAAGAATCCAAATTAAATCTTGATTTTTTTCGTACTCTCGACACCCTGTATCTCAGAGGAGATGCATTTTAGGACATACCTTGATAGCAACTTTTCACTCACAAATGAGGTGAGGTATCTGTAGTCGGAGTTTGTCGGTCTCATTCTGACTCATCCTGTATACACACATACATAGAAACACTGATTCAACGATAATATATGTTCAGGTGGAAGTATAATGGGTTAATTTGTAATATAGCGTCTATTTCAGATAGGGTCTATCGGATTATGGATTTGATCACGAGGCCGAGCCTTCATGTATGTTTCCAAGTGATTTTTGAATCAGTAGATGGATACCACGTCTTCAGATTGGTAGGAAGGGAATTGAAAAGTATGGGTCCTAGATACATACAATATTCTTATATTGCAATTGAAAAAATTGTTGCTTTATATCGAAAATTTCAATTTCGTTGTATAACGAGTCTGATGAATGATCTCTATTTTTATTCAATATAATTTTCAGGAGTATAGGGCGTTCATTCAATATTGTTTTCCCAACCCCATCCCATACCATTAAACCATATGTTAAATGAGGTTCAACATGCGCATTGTAGACTTTTTTCAGTTGTATTCCATTAAGAATGTCCTTAACGTTTCTGAATTCACATGCCAAGAAATGAAGTTTTGGATTTGATGGTAATATTCAGGTTTGTGAATATTGGTTGGATGAGTTTATCACTCAAAGTGGGCAGGTAAAACATTTATCTTCATTTTATGGTTGGAAGCCTCGTACGTAACCATGCAAGAATCCATTTAAAAATTTTTGCTTAGTTTTTGAGGGACTTTCAATAATTGTTAGTATGAAATATTGCAGTATCATCTGCATTTGCTATGATTTCACCACAGCTATTCATAGAGAAGAGGGGATTTATACAAATATTGAAAATAACTGGGCCCAATACCATTCCCTGAGGTTCTCCGTATTCTATAACCAACTGATTGGTTTTCTTATCTCAAGAGACTGCGTCCTATTGGAGAGATAACTCATGAATAACTCTAGTGCACTTTCTTTTACTCCATCATCCTCCAGAGTTTCTGATAATAGGCTATGACTAACTGCGTCAAATGCCTTCGACAAGTCTATCGATGCATACATATCTGAAGAGAGTTCAAAATCAGAACACATAAACAGTATCACCTACTATCGGTCACCACTAGCGTGGCATAACAACATGCTTTCAACAATTCAACTTTTTGAATTCCCAACTTTTATAACCTATAATAATGATGATAATAATGGCCTTCATTCCAGAATACACAAAATTATCAATATCTGGAAAAGGCGGAGTTCAGAGTACGTTCCTCTCTTCCATTTCTGGAAGAAGGAAGCGTTTTCTGGTCTTCCACTCAAAACTTAGCTTTTTTTTTTAAGGGGAAAGGGCGTCATACAGATCCTAAACATCATCCTTCTCTGAGAGTTCAATGAACACTGTAAATTATGATCAATAGTTTCTGTGGAACATTTCGAATATTAGTGAAATATTAATTTTATTCTTCAATATTGAAACCAAAATCAAATGGTTCAGGGAATCTCTACAAGTGTAGGAGGACGATAAATTGCTTTGCACTGATAAGTTACTGCGTAAGCCAAATCATTTTTCACTAACGGAAAAATATTCAATTAGTCAGTAAACAAGTTTTGCCTATCAGAGAAAAATATTGAAATAAAACATACTTCTCTATACACTTTTCTGGAGCTGTATCCGTTCCCGTTATCAAAAATCTTTTATATATGAATGAAAATCTCTCGTTTCGCTGTTTTTCTTGCAATATTTCCTTCTGATTCATTCAATTTTGTTTCCAGATTGTGAAAGAATATAATCTCTGAAGTGTCAAAAACAAAAGTCATATTGATTTCACAAAACTGGATTTTGCCCTTGAATTCGAATCGTATGGTTTGATACCCGAAAAAAATAGTGAACACAAAGGAAAACTGGTGCAACCATATCAATTTTACAAACTCTGATATTTTTTTCTGTGCCGTCCCCACTGCTACAGAAACCCCCAAACAAATATTCTGAAACGACATTTCCGAAGATGTTTTGCATTTTTCTTCACTAATTGATATTTAAATCAGATTCCGATGAAGCTTCACTGTTTTATTCCCTTTTCATGTAACTGAATTACGAATTCTAGTGGGATATATTCTGAATGCAAAAGAGTATTCTTGCACAACAACCTTTTTCATAAGGCCTCTTTTTTCTCTTTCCAAGGAATGTAATAGAGCGTTTCCAAAGATCGGTTTGCCACGACAATGAAATAAATCCACTACCAAAATACCGCGCACGTCACTGTCATCTGTTCAACTTCGTTTTTTTTAGTCGAACTAATAAATTAAACTAACTGAGGTTACTAGTACTAGAAGATTCCTCACGGTTATTTCTCGTCCTTTCTCGGAATCGCTGGAATCGTATTATTTATTCTAAAAGAGTTTTTCGGCGCTGTCAGTATACAGTGGCGAAATATTTCAAGGCATTGTGTGATTTAAACTTGAAAATGTGTATTCTCTTTTTTCAAATAAAAACTCCTTGAATTGGAACAACGACAATCGAGCAAACCAGCACTTGCCTAAGGAATTCTCATTTGTTTCCATATATTTTTTCAATAATAAAATATTTGTCAATAATCTGTCGAAATATTTCGTGATGGAAAAAACATCCTAACCCACATTGTATTTTTTGTTCATCGTTCAAAGTTCTTGAAATAATATTCGCCCCTTTTAGAGCTTTTCTTTTCGAATCTCAAAAGTCATCATCCTCATCATCACTAAATCCACTTGTATAAATTTAGCTGGTAAAAGTGTCGATTCAATGGTGAATCGATCGGGAGAGTTTCGTGAGAAATTATGATATAAACAAGATGTTGTTTATATTATAATTCCTCACCAAACTCTCGCGATCGATTCCCGTAACTATCAGGAACGGAAAGTACATCCAATCGAAAACTAATCAGACCATAATCCCAACACCTCTATGAAACGCACATATTCCTTCATCTTCTATGATGAACAAAATACCCCGAAACAAACAGAAAGTTAAATATAAAATCAACGAAATCGAACGCACCTGAACACACACAAGCTTTCAACAACAAGCTCAGAAATAATATGTGAAAATAAAAACGATACGCCACCAATAAATCGGGAGCAATTTGGGTCATGATAACAAAAATATATAAATTTCCTGAATGTCTGGGTTATTCACCAAAAATTACCCACCCCTTAAAATCGTTCCATTGTTTTCACTGTCCTCATGTCGTCCAGTCATTTTGCATCGGCTAATGTATTTAGCCCTCCTAAATTTAAAAATGGGACACAGCCCTTGAAGGCGAACTCCAATTTCCCATATGGTCCAAATTATGATCATTGGAATTAAAATAATTTTATATCGTTAACCTACAAAATATTTTTTCATCTCCATAAAACTTTTATTATCCGCTGATGATGAACCTATAGAGGTTCGAAACATGTTCACCTAATCGATGGTTTTTATCTAATCGATTGTTAATATTATATTGTGGAGACGACTTCGAGTTTTTCTTCTTCATAAAATTATACCACTCCACTTCGAGATACAATGGACTTCTACCACAGGTTTTACTATTTGTTGTAATATAAGTTATTTTGTTGTTCTGGTTGGTTTATTTCATCACTCTGTATATCATTCCATCCTCTCATAGAATTTAATGATTGTGACGGATGTAGGAGAACAAAAATAATGACAGTAGCGATCTGTCATTGTCAACTACATATGTGTGCCAATGTTCACAAGTGAAAAATCAATTATCCCCTATTTTGCTACCCCCAAAATTTCGATATGATCAACTATTAGGTATACTCTATCTAATAAAAAAAGAATTATCCAAATCGAAGAACCCAGTACGAAGTTATGCCTGATAGAATCGGTTAACGGACCAGAATTCAGAGGGTGAGTGATCAATATCCTTCATTTTGCTACCCTTAAGAGTGGATGTCATCTTTCATATTCAAATGGGACCAACTGCGGAGTACACCCTATGTATTGAAAATAGAATTATCAGAATCGGACATCTCAGTAAAAAGTAATGCATTGTCATACATAAAAAAAAATACGCGTCGACTAGAAAACCTCCTCCTTTTTGGTTTCGTCGGTTAAAAATGGTTCAGAGTGAGGCAGGAAAAGTTCAAATATATACTTTTTATATCAAAATAACAAAAATAACGTGAAGCGAAAGTGCATACAGGGTGTTGTATCCAAATCGTCAACCGTCAGAAATACATTCAAAAATATTTACCAAAAATGAATCATACCTTCAGTTTCAGTAGAAAAAAGCGTGTAGTTCAAAAAAACAGAAAGAACAGCTAGATATACTGATTCATTTCGAAGGTGAGCCTATTCATATTAATTCGCGAATAGACTTTTTAGAAACATTGTATTATTTTTTACAAAATTATGAATGTAGTTTGAAAAATGTAGCCGATCAATTAGGTAAAGTTTTTCAAAATTCAACGTACTTTGAAAAAGAACAGTTACAAACCATATAAACTTTGATGCGTACAAGTTTTAACAGAGACTCATAAGAGAAAAAGGCTGGAATTTTGCCAACAAATGAATGAAGATCCCGATTATTTAACCTTAATATTATGGAGTCATCCTTTTCTACGGCAGGAGTATTCAATGAGAAAAAATCGAAGGTCGTAGGAAAAAAAGGACAAGAGAAAAATATTGGTAAATAAAATGAAGAAAACAGGAAGAAAAACTGTTTGGTGTGGAATGTTTAGAAATAAAATTGGTGGCTCTATATTTTATGATTATATATCAACAGGAGTTACCTATCCAGAAAAACTCATCCCAGAAGTAGTTATTATTCTTCTACATACTTTTCTGGAAGCTGAGCTTGCCAGTAGATGGGGCAACCCCGCAGAGTGTCCCACCCATTTAAGAACATTTGAATAATGTATTTCCCAATATGGATAGGAAAAAAATGAAAGTATTAAATGACCACCTAATAGTCCGGAATTGCCTCCTATGGATTCATTTCTGGGGATTTCTTAAAACATTGTAATAATAATAATAATAATGTTCAGTTCATTGAAGACACGAAATACAGAATCTGAATGCTATTCGACTTCCCAAAAATTGCCTCTTCATCTTTCCCAATTCCTACGACGTTGTCCACGTAAAAGAATTCATTTGTTTCAAAATGACTTCTGAAGGGTTTCCCTTCAGGTGTTCTATAACAGTTCCCAACAAAAAGGTCGAAAACAACACATGCATGTCTACAGTTTTTCAAATTTCCCTAGGAAAGCTATAATTTAATTTCTTTGTTCAAAATCGTAGTAGCATGGAGGAATCAACTCAATAAGATTTACTCCCCTTTCAAAACTAGTTCAATGAGGGTTGATTTTTCCTTTTGAAGAAGCCACAAATACTATTGGGTTCATAAACAGGATGATGAGGTCAGGAATGACCAATTTGATTCGACTTTTCAATAGATTCGATATCGGGTGTGCATTCCATGACACCTTGTGCTAACAAAAATTGTCTTAATTTAACTTTTCCGTAGTATTCAAAATTATTATATATCGAAGATCGAGGCAAGGGAGGATGAGCTTCGATCCATGGTAAGCTTACCTGATATCATCTTTTCGTTTCACCATACTCAGAAAATATTGCAGGACTTCTTGTTTTTGCGAAGTCTTCATTCTTTTGGGATCTTTGATACCATACCAAGCACGTCCAAACTCCTTTGAAAACATCTAGGTTATGAGCATAGATTATGTGTGACGGTCAAAACTATTCAGTTTTTCCATAACAGTCCAACCCAATAACGTGAGCACTGCTACTAAACCACATTCCGGATCATGTTTGCATCCAGAATATAGCTACATCAGCTCCAATTGATACGTCTATGGGCCCATGTGTTGTATCAGTGAATTCAATGCATATGAGATGTTATTCATCGTCCAACCAGGGTCCCTTTCTTACAAAACCAAGTTCGCTCCAAATCAGTGGCTGATCAAGGTTACAGCTGAAGTGTTCAGTGAGGCTGTATAGACGAGTTTTGTAACACGTTTGTTTCAATCTTTCACTTTGGGAGCCTCCAAAACGCGAATGTACCAGTTCGTCTTCTCGAATCGGAATATAATCCATCTTTCCGAAGTTCAACTATTTTGGTTTGTAGAAAAACTTCGGTGTATGTATGGTTGGTCAGATTCTGTTCAGGTTTCTTTTCAATTCGACTATCTTGCTTGGCTTCGATTGAGTTCGATGCCTTCAATTCTTGTTTAGGACACATGAGAGTATGATGTTTTCCTTGACACATGTAACGTTTTTCCTTTAAACGGTATCATCGCGCTATATGGCCAAATCTATTACAAAAATGACAACACACAGACACTGACAGATTCTGTTTTTTTCTCTGCAAAACTCAAATTAAAGCTTTTTTTACAATGACAAGGGAATGTTATCCTTTGCAAAAACACATCGCGGGACACTTTTACTGAACAATTCAGATGCTGTGGGCACGTTTTTCGTATTGTTTCTTGTATTTCTTTCTTCTCGTTTCTTCTTGAGCTTGAAACTGAAATCCTATCTTCGTTCATCACTTCTTGCCAAAGAAAATCCATCAGAGCGTCAAGACGCTTCCTTGAACTCGATTCAGTTGAAGCCAAGCTCTTATCAAATCTTCTCCTAAGCAAGACTCCACTAACGGATACAATATAGCGGCACAAGTATCAGTTCTCTAACATACACTTTCATCAATTAATCTTATCTACGATATCTTTGTTTCAAACTATCAACAACCTCTGATAGATACCTTTTGTTGAAGTGTAACTTTCCACAATATTTCTGGCTCTGGAACTTGGTGTAGTGCCCTGAATGAGGTATTGAAATTCGCCTCCCTCCTCCAAATCAGAGTCTTCATCAATCCTATACTGAATTGATTCCAAAAACTGAGCCATCCCTTCAAATCACCTCCATATTTCTTTCTATGCTTTTCTTTGTGCTGTTTCATCCAGCTTATGCCTGTCGCTTTGCCCACTTCCCGTTATCCGTTAATCCCGATATCCCGTTATCAGGTTATCTCGTTATTCTTTCATCCCTTTTCCTGTGTATCATTCTCCATTATTCCGTTATCCCGTTAACACGTTATCGTGTTATCCAATTTCCTGTTATCTCGTTATCTTGTTTGGTTGAGATAATTGATTCAACAGCGAAAGTAGTGCTTTTTGACGAATATTACGAATTCACTTACCCCATTCCACCCCCTAAGGGACCGAATTTTCAAATAAAACCTCGATTTTCATAACCCTTGAAAACTAACGGAACCCCCGAACAAAGTATCACCCTCCATTTCACCCCTTTAGAGGTTGAATTTCTAAAAATACTGAAACCAGTATTCTTCGTTTGTAACAGAGACATCAAATACCAATTTTTATGACCCTAACTTGAAAACCCCCATACAAACTTTCACTTCCCATTTCACTCCTTTGGGAGTTGTATTTCTAAAAACAGTAAAACACATATTCCTTTATTTGTACCAAAGACTTTAAATACCAATTGATATCACCCTTACTCAAAAACTAACGGAATCACATACGAGTTTTCATCCCTCTGGTGGTTAAATTCAAAAATACAGTGTAACATGTATTTCTTGAAAATTGAAAACTAACGGAACCTCCATACAAACTTCCAGTTCCCATTTAACCCCTTTGGGGGTTGAATTTCCATTAACATCGGAACATGTACTTTTTTATTAGCAACAGAGACCCCAGCCCAATAACTAACGGTATTCCTATTCACATTTTCAACCCCCTCCCTGTTCAACCCCTGTAGGGTTGGATTCCAAAAAACCCTAAAATACTTGCCTATTTATTTGAGAATAAAAGTCATAGTTCTTCCAAATTTCACCAATTTTGAATAGAATAATAGTTGTTTATTGTTCACTTACATCTCCAAAAGTCAAGACTTGTGCAGAGCATGAACAAGGTAGTTATTAGCAACATATAAAATAGCAGACTATTTGGACATATGATGAATAATAATTTAGTTCAGATCCTGAAATATATAAATAAAATAAAATAAGATAAAATGGACTGAAATTTTAATAATTAAAATAAAGTTGTAATAAATAAAATAAAGTTGTAATGTTATAATGATGCCAAATTATATATACAATCTTAATTTGACTTAACTAGAGATAAGTGTGTGGATAATGTATATATAGTATAGATAAAAGGAAAATAGTTGATAAAATTAGACAATGGGAACATATAAAATATTAGAGATATGTGATATAATCATGTAGTAAGAAATAGTGTAAGGTAAGTCTTTAGTGAGTGATTACGGTATACAATTGATTAAGGTTGAGGTAGGCATTGTGAGGGGTGGGGGGGAATATAGGATACTCAACATTTTTTTTACCGCGTTTCTAGTATAGTATGGATTCACGTGTTTGGGCATGATGAATTTTTTCAGTTCTTTTTTTAATTTTAAGAGGATTTGATATTTTTGATCATTTCGGGTGAATAATTGTAGAATTTTGGGCTGAGGTATTTGAAGCTTTTTTGTCCTATGGCTTTGCACATAAAAGGGGAGGGGTATCTTTGTTGTCGGTTCCTGTCGGACCATAAACAGAGAGATTATCAGTCGTCTTGGACCCGCTATTTTGACTTTATGAATATTGAAGGAGAATTCGTAATCTTCGACCCTGAAGATCCCCACATACTATTTTTGAATCGAATCAGACCATAAACCTAAATCTCGTCCTGCCTAATTTCAGCTCAATGAGATTTCGGCAAGAACTCCAAAAATAGATTACAGATTTTGAACCGGAAAGAATGACAAAATGACATACGAACGAAGCAAGTTGAATAAAAGCTTGTAAAAAGGAGACCAGGAAAACTGAAATAATTTCAGAGGAAACGAAAAATACCCACAGCAAGGCTCTGGGCAAAACCGAAGTACAAAGACGCACTTTGTAATGAGACGAGTAACAGAAAAAACGATACGGAGAGATTCACATTTGCTTAGTTATGAAGAGAAAGCTTTCGTCAGCGTAGACAGAGAGGAGATATGGGGAAACCTTGAAAAATCGAGAAATAGTGAAGGAAATTATCGAAAGGAGTAGAAGCTTCACAAAAAAAACCCAAAATTACACGAGTGTGAAGGCAGGAGACTTAGCAAATATAGCAAATAGTCGAAACAACGAAAAAAGGAGTCTGACAGGTCTGCTTACTGAGCCTCCTCATGTTCGCAGTGGTGCAATACGAAGCGACGAACGGACGAAATTTGAAAAAATGAAATAGGACATTGGAAAAGTGGAAAAAGTATAAATATCAGAAATATTCTGCGTATAATATAGGAATAGTAGCCAAAGATTTAAAAACAATAAACAAATATGGAGAGCTTGAATGCTTGTACCAAAAATATCAAGGGTTCTATATGACTTAAATTTATTGTCAGCCCCTTTCTAATTCTATTTTCAAAAATAGCGTTCACATTCATCTATCAAAGATGCCGCCGCCTCAACCCGAAACCGATGCGACTGGAATTTTTAAATTGATCAATATATTTCATGCGTTTGAGTTCTCCAATTTTTGAGTATATTTTTCTTTTTTCGCCTATCGATTTTTTTTTGCAAGCATGCATTTTCTTATATGGCGGGTAATTATTCTAATAGGAGCTATTTTCATTGAGAGTTCTGTAATTAGTTTGAGAGTCGCAACGATTTGGGAGAAAGAAACCATTCTTCCAAAAACTTATAACCCACCAAGAAAAAAAGATATGAAGCTGTTGTTGTGGATGTGCAAATGCTGCAGGGTTGATGTGGAAGGGTAACGTGCTGCAGTGGGCTGATGTGGATTGACGTGCTGCAGTGGGTTGATGTAGGGGTGGTCTGCTGAACTGGGGGGCTGAAAAGAGATGATGTTGTTTGCTGCTGAAAGACTTTTGTTGAGGATGGCGTGCAAACTGCTGATTGTCTGGATTAGAAAAGCCTTTTATAATTTCACTTTGAAAACCAGGAGGAAAAAATAATAGTGAAACGAGAAGACATCTATATAATAAAAATGAATCACTCGCAAAACGTGAGACCGTCTGGACCGATTTGGCTATTTACATGGAAAAAAAAAAGTTGCCCGGAAATTGAAAAATTGGCGAAAAAAAAGAATATCGAGTCATTAATCACTTAAGAGAAATCAGCTGAGCGATTACATTGTCGCCTAGAAGGTCTCAGGAACGAATCCCAGTCAGGGTATAATTTTACTTTTATTTCATATGTACAACGGCTGGACCGATCTGGCTAATTTTTTTTTATGTTCGTTACCCGTATGAGGTTTTAGGAAAATAAATATTTGAAAAAAAATATTGAAAGCTCTTTGTACTGGAAAGTTCTCAGAATATATAATGAATTTGTAGAAAAACTGGAGTCTGTTCCACAGTAAAGAGCATTTATTTCTGGAAAGAAATTAGCAATGTATCTCGGCGAAATATTTTGCCATCTTGAGGCTCTCACAAAAATAAACATCACTGACTTACATAAACAAAGTTAAAATGTCAACTGATTAATGAAAAATTAATGTCCGTTTGTGTTAGTATGCTCATAACGGCTGGACCGATTTGGCTAATATTTAACGTGAAAACGGGATAACGAACGAAAAAACGGAATAACGGGATAACAGGAAAACCGATGACGGGATAATGGCAAAACAGGATAATGGGAAAATGGGATAATAGGAAAACGGGATACCAGGTAAATGTGAAAACAAGATAACGGGAAAATGGGATAACGGGAAACGGGAAAACGGGATAAAACTTGGTAACAATAAAACGGAAAAACGGGATAAAGGGAAACGGGACAACAGGAAAAATTCTACGCGGACGAGAGTTCTTAGGAAAAAAATGGAAATATAGAAATTTCGACAGGACGAAATGAAATACAAACAGGAATTTCGAACAAGTCAAGAAATTTGAATTTCTACTCCAATATACGGATCAAAAACGTGGGCCCTAAAGAAAAACAAAGAAGTGAAATACAGGCTACAGGAATGATGGTCCACAGAAAACTAGAGGTTTGAACCAAATAGAACAAAATAAGAAACCCTACTTCCAGAGACAAACTAAGAATTGAATCAATCCTACAATCAATCGAAGAAAGACAAATGCAAAATTTTAAGGGGTGGTAGAGAAAAAACCCAACACAATAACTCAATACCAATCTGCATGAAACTGAAAAGGTAGAAAGGAATCAGGATCAAGTAATTGGGTTAATGATGAACAAAAAACAAATAATAGAAATATATACTTTTTCTGAAATCGTTGAAGAATGCCTACTTTTCTCGGAGCAACTTCAGACTTCAGAATACGTTAATTTGATATTTCAGTCCATTGCTGAGCTAAGCAATTGTTGCCGGCCTAGGCCGTCAAAATCGGTACCTACCGGTTTTTTATATACATTTGAGGCACTAAATATATACACACAAACAACCAACTCACATTAAGAACATTAATTGAATATATTATCACACATATGGAGAGTTTATTATAACTATTTTTGTATATTTATAGTTATATTGCAGTTTGTAGAATCATTAAACTCTACCTGAAAAGTCATTCTCTTTGTCACTTCCCCCTCTTAAATTTATCTGTTAGGTTACCTGAATAGTCAGCGACGTTATTGCTGTTTTCTTCTTCGGCAATAATACTAATATCATTAGCAGATTTATCTTTGTCACTTTCCCCTCTAAATATTATATCTATGTCTACTTTATTTGTTTATCCTTCGGAAACGGTTGAGGATTTCCATCCACCATGCCTCTTTGAAGCAATTAAATCTGCCCCAGCATTAACCAAAATTATCGCAGAGAACCGACGGAAATAATGGCCTGTGTATTCATGTGCATTTGGCAAATATAAACCTTTACCATTTGAATATTTAAAGAAAAAGCGGCAACTTTCAAAATTTTCTGGACGACATGCAACATATTTTCTATACAATGGCATATAAGCTCCGTTTATCACAAATGATCTTGGTTTGTTCGTTTTATTATCGAAAATTTTTATCAAAAGCTCAGATCCAAAATCTTCAATGTCATTTAAATTCAATTGACATAGTTCTGCACGGAGACATGCACCGGCAACACCAAATATCAAGGCAACTTGGAACGTGAACACTACATAAATATCTAGGTTATTTTGAAATTCTTACATTCTAAACGTACATTATCCATTGAGCATATAATAATCTGGTGCTTGAGTAATAAACGTTTCAATTTGTTCATCTGACAAAACTTTTGACTTCTTTGGTTCAAAGTTGTCAATTTGACGTTTTAGCAAAGCACGTAATTTCGATTATTTTGTAATATCAATATCTTCTTTTATACTTATTGTAGCTTCAACTTTGAAGATAAGTCGGGAAGGTATGCAATCATGACATTTGCAGATCGGGAGGTCGTCTTTCCTTTTGTGGCAATAAACCATGAAGCATTTGTAAGCGTATTCAAATTTTCCTTGGATTTCACTAACACTGGTGGTGTCCCGCACACCTGGACATCATCATAACTATCCATTTTGAATATTTGTTATCGATAAGTAGGTATTAAACCGAAATAAGTAATGAATATCTGACTTTTGTCACAACAATAAACAAACAGTGATTGTCAATGAGAAGATTTCATAGGCAATAAGATATGAATCAAAAATTCTTATGCATTTATAAAAATTATTTTATTTATAATAATGATGATTGCGATATCAGAAAAAATAGTATGTGTACCTCGTAGTAAAAGCACATTTCCAGACTTCAATACTTGTTGGCTTAGGCTTAACGCCTTGGCCAACAATTTACATTGTCGTCTGGGAATGTATTGCTTCCACTACACCATGTACTATTTCCGTAGTATGGAATTGAAGTGAATAGATTACCTGACTTCATTCCAAGAAAAGTCACTCTTCAGTATTTTACTCTTTTCACTCTATGGCAATTTTTGTCGTTTGATTGTATCTATGGCCTAGGGCTCAAACCTAGGAATTGTAACTATATCCAATATTCGTTTTCTCATTGCTTCCACACCTAGCAGTGTAATTTGACGAAATAACTATCTGTTATACTCAGCAAGACCGAGATGGACTCTGTTCACATACTAATATGGGTATTTATTCTGGTACCATGGATCACGCCCTAGTGTACGCTTGGATCATCAACGTCTTGTACCTGAAAGGAAGATGATATGTATTTGAATCAACATGTTCATACAGATATTACATTATAAGATGAAATAAGATTGTATTTAAGTATAACCTAATTTTTATTTGTACAAAAAGTTACAATATTAAATTTATAACTTGAAATTATGGGCAAAAAAATTAAGTATGTAAATTTGATTTTACCCAATATGTGTTAAATTTAACAATAATAGTTATTGTTAAAGCTGAAAAAGTCCACTTGTAACTACAACTGTTCATCAGTTCTAGCCGATCCGAGGTACATGATGGTGCGTTTTCACAAACTAATCTCCCTCAATATTCTAGGTTATATTTGAAACTGAACATCGTGAGGTTTCTGAAACGTTCGGATGATTCTCGGTTAGTTCTATCAAATATCACAATATACTCTTTGACGGGTATCATTATCAGGAAATCTCAAACTGTTTTGGATATTGAAATTCTCTCCGAACTTCTGCATCTTATTCCAATTATGGTCAGTATCCGGGTAAGTTAGTCGAAGGTTCAATTACATTTCTGTTGAGCTGAAGTGTTGCAATTGATAGCAAGTTTAGGATGAATTCGCTATACAAGTAGAAAAGCATCAGATCCATCATGGTTTGACGCTCATTTCCTGTCTTGTCATTGAAATATCTTGACTTGTCTTGATCTCGACAGGTTGTTCCTCATCTCTATGATCAGAAAATCGATGACTTGATTTTTAGTAATTCATTGATATTGCGGTATATATATATATATATATATATATATAATATATATATATATATATATATATATATAATATATATATATATGGAAATGATTTTTATTTGGGAAGCAGTCAGGTATATTCGATTCAATGAATGTTCTTCGTTTTTTCAGTAAAACTTTCGATAATGTTTATTATCTTTATCAAGACTTCTATGTGTGATTAATAACAGAATAATATTATTAACAATTATACTTACTAACATGAAATATTAAAAATTAGTCATAAAGAGTGACATTAGAAGTTTCTTTCATGGAGGAAAAATTTTAAGACAGTGCCAATTAACTTTTTACAAATTGTCAAAATATATATAGGTACAGATGGAAAAAAAATTATTGAAGAAGATTATTATTTGAATTCAGGTCATTTTGTTTGTGAAAAATATAAGTATAAATAGAGCTCAGATCATCAATATCTGTTCGTTTATTAATGATATTATCTTTATTTTTGTTGATATGTACCATTTCTGAAAAAAGTCTTCAAGATAAGACACTTTCAAAATCTAAAATTTCTGAATAATTATAATCGATACGATGACCTTCTCATTAGAATGACTGGATAGTGCACAAGTTCTTATAAACCTTCTACAGTCACTTTTGTGGCCTGTGATTCTATCTTTTAATAATTGTTCCGTTTGACCAATGTAAACTTTATGGCAATCAATACATGGTATCTTATAAATAATATTTGATTGGAATTCCTTTGGAATTGGTGTTTTTAATTCAGTATGGAGATTGGAAATTGTTTTTATATTAGTTTTTGGTATTTTTATATTATTGTTATTGGGGACTTTAATAATTTTGGAGTCAGATTTTGAATATGAGGTAAACTTTTATAAGTTATTCTATTAATGTTGTTATTATTGGTGAATTTAGAATTGGAGGGATGTTATGTGGAGAAGTACTAAAAATAATTTCATTAACTAAAGAATTTGGGTATGAATTTTCGAGAAGTATGATTTTTAGTTCATTCAAACACTCTATTCTCAAAGAGGGATGGGTTAATTCCTCCACTCTTGATTTCATATTAGTAATAACATTAATTTTAATATTGTTTGGGTGATATGAATGGTAATTTATTAGTCTATTACTATTGATGGGTTTTCTGTACCATCTTGTGACCAATTTGTTATCTTTTGTTCTAATTAGTTTCATGTCTAGGAATGGAACTGACTTATTGTTTTCTTTTTCTTCTGTAAATTGTATGTTATCATCAAATGAATTAAAAATATCAAGAATCTCTTAAATTTTATGTTGAGGAACAGAAAGTATGAGATCATCAACATACCTTTTTATGAAGGGGATCTCGAAATTTATTCTTTGTAAACAGTCATCAAGAAGATCATCTAGTACAAAACTGGATAAAATTGGTGAAATACTGGAACCCATAGGAGTGCCAAAAATTTGTTTATAGAACTTCTCATCAAATATCATGTAGGTTGAATCAAATATAAAATCAATAACATCCATAAAAGTGTTTTTATCAAAGGACGGTAATTAGAAATAATATCCCATTTATTTTCTATGCTGATTTTAACTAAATTGAGTGGTCAATTAGTAAAAAGTGATACTTCATCTAAACTTATGATAATATAACTTTCAGGTAAAGTGATATTATTGATGAATTCACTGAAATTGAAAGAATCCATAGTAGGGATTGTTAGTATCATAAGAGTCTGTCGAAATTTTGGTGATATATTTGGTTATTTTACTGTTTGGAGAATTAATGGAACATGTAATTGGTCTCATTGATAATACAGGTTTATTGATTTTAGGAAGCGTATAGAACCTTGGTGCTACAGCATTCTTGATTGTTAGGTTTTTTGCAGTTATTTCATCTATTATTCTTTTGGTTTCACAAAGAACTTACTATTTTATTAGCTTTCCGTTGAATAGTTGAAGTAGGGTCTCTTTTCCACTCTTTATAGTATTTTTCATCGTTTAATAATAATTCACATTTATCTATATAATCTTGTTTATACATGATAACAGTTACATTACCTTTGTCACAATTTACTAAGCTAATTTCTGGGTGTTCTTTCAAAAAAATTTTAGATTTTTCAAAAATTCTAGTCAATTGGTCATTGGTTCCTTGGTTATTGTTGATGGAATTGTAATGATATTAGTGAACTGAGCTCTGTACAAATTTCGGTGGTCATCATTGAATTCTGGATAATATCTTGGCAAGTAAAGAATATAATCTAATATCTTTATTTTTAGGACAAATACAAAATTTAGGACATAGAGATAAGAATTGTTGTATATCTAAAGGAATATTCACATCGGTTAAATTCTCAAAACATTTTTTTTAAATTTGATTTCCATGCATTTCATTATTTTTGAGTTCTTCGAATTTATGAATATTTTTTTGTTTGATTTTATTGAATCTCTCTCTCTCTTCTACGTTAATATTCATTTATGATATGATGTGGTAATGAATTATATAATTTACTTTAATTTATAAAAATCTTGAGTTACTTTATTCAAATCACCTACTGTAATACTGATCTCTAGATTCAAAATTTTCAGTTTGAGTTCAAAATTGAAGTTGTGTATTTGGCGTCCAACTTGACCTTGATTATTATTCTAATGTCACTCTTTATGACTAATTTTTAATATTTACTAAGTATAATTATTAATAGTATTATTCTGTTATTGATCACACATATTGTAGAGAAGTCTTGATAAAGATAATGAACATTATCGAAAGCTTGACTGAAAACACGAAGAACATTCATTGAATCGAACATACCTGACTGCTTCCCAAATAAAAATCATTTCCCTTGATATTTCACAGTCAATGAATATTCATACCTTTATATATATATATATATATATTTATATATGTATATATATATATATACATATATATATATATATATATTTATTATATCAGGAAAAATCGCATCAGTCAATTCCGTAAAATACTTTTCAAAGATATGCCA
This sequence comes from Gonioctena quinquepunctata, assembly GCA_018342105.1. Classification (NCBI taxonomy): domain Eukaryota; kingdom Metazoa; phylum Arthropoda; class Insecta; order Coleoptera; family Chrysomelidae; genus Gonioctena; species Gonioctena quinquepunctata. The sequence continues at coordinate 180,127 of JAFIRS010000837.1, forward strand.
GATTGTTCATTCCGAAAAAAGTTCAATAGCGATATGATAATTCTTTCATGTATTCTCTCAAAATGGATGTGAAAAATAACTCGAAATGCGAGTCAAAAATGTAACATAATCTTTTTTTTATGAAGAAATGTAATTGATAGATAGATAGAAGTTTATTGATCAGGCACAAAGTAACATTGGATTGACAAGTCGAAGGTCACAGTTATACTATGCCTAATTCAAAAATAAACTGTTTGATTTATTACCACCTGTAAAAATATATAAATATTCAAAATTATTCGATAGAATTAAAATATACACTGGGATGCTGGCAGCACATCGTCCTTTTTTTCATATTATAAAATGCATTCAGTAATAGAAAAGTATTCAGTTTACACTTGAACCTGAAAAAGTTCGGTTGGTGTTCCAATCCCTATATAGACTTTTGAGGATCCATTCCTTCTCCTCATTATTATTTTTCTATAAATTCTCTTGGAATAGATTGAAAAAAAATACCATAAATGCGACTCGAAAATATCTAATCAGAAAAAATCGCATCAGTCAATTTTATGAAATACTTTCCAAAGATATGTCAGCTTGTTCTTTCATGTATTCTCTCAAAATAGATGTGAAAAAGACTAAAAATGCGAATAAAAAACGTAACATAATCGCATAAATCAATTTCATGATATAGTATCCAAAGGTATTGTAAGATATTCAACTTATCCGAAGAAATACAGCTTGTGAAGAAATACTTTATTTCTAACTTCAGTATTAGATCAGTGACATCAGTATTGTGACATTTCTGTCAAGTGTCTCTATATGTTACAGGATGATCACTAATAGTTATTTGAAGAACTATTGTATTAATGGTGGCGATTAATGATCGAGATATTTTAACGCGAGAGCGAAGAGAAAGCGTTAATGTTCGAGATCATTAATCGCCATTTTATATATGAGTTGATTACAAAAATTTTTGTCACCCCGTTCTGGGGTCAACGTTAAATTCTCGATATCAATTTTTCTCAACTAGGAGGAAAATTAACAATATTTGAATTTTAAAATACATAAATATGTCAGCGCGAAGGTAATATGATTTGACGTTTGAATAATATTCGAATTCGTGTATGTTAGTTGCCTTACCACAATTATACATTATGGACCAAAACGATCATTCACATGTTATTATGGTCAATTTCGGTGTACGTTTGGTTGCATATATCAAAATTATGAATTAAAAATAAATTAAGGTTAAAAGTAGTCATTAACGATGAGTTAATGTAGATTAAACAGACTCGTTAATACGAGTCGCCAAAAAGTACTAATCATTCAACATATTAAACAGAAGTTCGTGATTTTTTTTTTCGAAGAAAGTAATTGATAGATAGATTGAAGATTATTAATCAGGAACCAAGTAACATTGAATTGTACACATTTAATTATGCCAATTCTAAAATAAACCCCATAATTGATTAATAGCTGTAAAAATATATAAATATATAAAACTATTCAATGGAATTACAATATATGTTAGGAGGCTGGCAGCACATCGTGAATTCTTTTACATTATGAAATGCATTGCGAAATATACAATCGATAACGTTTTGATATCCTTACTTCCATAGAGCATCAATTATTCATTTTAAAATCTCGTCGATTGCTTAAAATCATCTTGTGATATGTGAAAATTTTAAATGAAGAATGATTGCATCTCATTTCTAATGCGATCAAAAATTAATGTCTTTTAATATTCTTTTAGCAGAATTTAGCAAAATTTTGTATTGTTTCGATTTTGCATTCGAAAATATTAGATTAAATTTATTTCGCGGATTAGTCGAAAACAGTGATTGCTTCCGAGATCAATAATTTCAATTGCAATTTGCATAACTTTTGCAATTATTTCAGAAGTTGTAGAAATGAAAAAAAAAATATTGATGGATAAATAGGTTCCGTCTTTCCTGTGAGATTGCAGAGTTACATATCCACTGACACCGATATTCTCTTCATTTGCAACCACAATAAAAAACTTTTGTAATTATTTCAATGCTTGTGTGTATTTAAGATGGAAGCGTCGATAAAAAGTTTAATAATAAATGAAATGGTTACAAATGTACTCGAATATTTTAAACTTTATAAAGTTTACTTATCCAATTTGCAGAACTTTTATAATTTGTTTGAACAAATTACAATGCAAAACTCAAACAAATGACAAAAAACAAGGTTTCGCAACTTTAACAATGTTGCAAACTTAATGCATGTTGTAAAATACTATGACTATAGATATGCCTAGTTTGCAGAACTTTTGCAATTTTCAGTGCAATAATAAAGTCAGTAAATTTTCTCCGGTAAGTAAAATCGATATGATGGTTCGATACTTCGATTTTTTTCAATGTTGAGAAAATCTCTTATGGACACCTTCCGGTAGTGTTGGAGTACCTGGGTCTTGGAGTCTATGCTCCTACACCTCAGATTTACCCAGTCAAAACTCCACCCTGTTGGCACATTTTTGTAACCTAGGTATCCTTGGGATCAGATTTGAGCAGTGGATTTTTTTATGTATTTAGAGATTAATAGGAAAGATACGTGTGGAAAAAATTCAAATTATTTATTGAAGGGAGCGCTGAATGAAGTATTCATGATGTAGTTTTATTACCATTATATTTTAAATTGTTATCCAGTGCACAATATTTTTTTTTACTGAACTTATATATTAATTACCCTTTTTTATATTATTTATTTTGATGCTAACCACTTGCCAACAAAACTAAAATATTTGTTTAATTCTTGTACAACATCTATTTCATTCTTATCGTCATCGTCAATAATCCTAGGTGGTATTTTCAAGTCTTCATTGAGATTTCTAATGGAATTTCATTTGTAGAATGCTCCATGTTCGGTGAGAATATTTTTTTTGCTATGCAAAAAAATTTTCAAAATAGTTGGCTTTATAGATGAAATAACCTGTTCACGCAATAGGTTGCCTTTTGTGGTTTTTCTTTCATTCATTCGTCAAGTGTCTTATGTATTGTACGATTTTAATTTTTGTTATCTCATGTCAATTAAGTAGTAATTATTATTATTTTACTATTCAATGAATATTTTAATTGTTGATATGTCAGAATTCATCTGATTTCGTTTTAATCAATTACAATATTTTGTCAGATTCATAAATTTGTCATAAACTTGTTGTAGCCTACGAATATATTATTCTTGTCACAATTATTTTCCTGAAGACATTCTTTCAAAAAACAAATTTTTCTTTGGCATTAAACTTATAATCGGAATACTGGTCCAAATTCTGAGTTAACAATCTTCAACATCCTGATTTTTTCTGAACAAACTTTCTAGAAATAGAGGACTCATCATTTCGTATTAACATCAGAAGTTGAAGATGAGAACTCGTTTGTACAAATAACACCCGAGAATCAGTTGTTTGTCTGGTGCGTCGAGAGAATTAGTATTTCGGAGATACAGTGATCCTCTTTCGTCTCTGTATACGCTTGTCTTATTCCGGAGAAGTTTACAGAATGTTTCTGTATTCGATCCGAGAGCGCTTTCCATTATCATTACTCCATTTTCCGTAATTACATTGTAAAATGGAATTGCCAAACCTACGAAACTTGTTAGGAATGGATATCACGCGCAAACTTTGCTTACGTTTTCAATAAACTTAATGTTGGAACTTTAATTACAAAAGAAATATTGCCGAAAGTTTCTATTAACTTTGCCATTAACACGAGTAGATTTGGCGAATTGTAATTTGCGACTCTTTTATAAGTTCAATTAGAGTAATTTCGTTCGAGAGGTGTTGATGTAAGTGCTTCGTTTTATGTCGTAGGTTGTCCATAATGATTAAATCGGAATCAACAGATATTCATTCCGATTCCTAACGTGAGAAAACTCAAAGTAGTCTAAACGTAAATGTTTTATTTTGAAAAAGGAAAATTTTTCGGACCTCTATAGGTCCATCTTTAGTCTAAATGTGGGGAGGAATGAACTACATATGGTATGAACTGAAATTTGGCTTTCGAAATCATGAATGGACGACTGTAGAATTAAATTTATCATGAGAAAAAACAACTTTTTTTTCCTCACATTGTTTTTTCTCATGATAAATTCAATTCCACAGTCGTCCATTTATGTGATTGTGAAAGCCAAATTATGCATTTACATAATCTATTTGAACCTTTAATTAGGGGCAACTTCTCCCCTTTCAGTTCAAACCATCCAAGGTTTCGCACAATATGTAGTTTTTTCCTCCCCACATTTAGACTGAAGATGGACCTATAGAGGTCCGAAACATGTTTCTTTTTCAAAATAAAACATTGACGTGGAGACGACTATGAGTTTTTCTCACGTTAGAAATTAGCCACTCCACTTTGAGAAACCATAGACCTAATCCTTCATTCATTTCGATTATTATAAAGAGTTGAGACGAATTTGAAAAACAAATATTGTGTGTCCTTCTGAGATATGAAGAATCATATAACTTGCGAGTAATAGGGCTGATTGCATGTGGCAATGTTTATTGATCACAATAACAGAGCTTGCCTAGAAGTGAATGAAATCATGACAAATGATTGTTGTTTTAGTCTCTCTTGAATCGAATGGGAATCCTTTGGATGCTAGACGGCTGTATGCAGAGATGTATCCTCAGCGCGTGATACCTCATCACCTAATTTTTGCATATTTTCACCAACATCTCAGTGAGAGAGGACTTTTCAAAAACGAACAACAGATTGTGGTCGTCCACGAGTAATGGGAACGGTGGCATTGGAAGAAGAGGTTCCCAATATGATTGAAGATCATCCGGAATTAAGTACAAGACAAATTGCTCACACACTTAATGTTAGCAATAAACCAATCTAGAAAATTATAAAGGATCACCAATTGTATCCTTAACATATTCAACGGGTCCAGGCACTTTTGCCGCGCGATTTTTCCCATCGTGTAGACCAATGCTCAATTTTTAGAAAAGTAATACTCACTGACGAATCCAACTTTTCAAGGCAAGGAATTACAAATTCACAAAACAATCATCTATGGGCCGAAGATAACCCACATGCAATTCCAGAAGGTCTGTATCAATATGAATTTTCACTCAACGTGTGGGTCGGAATTATTGGCGAAAATATCATTGGGCCGTATTTTCTATCATTAAGGCTAACTGGTACAACCTATTGAAATATTCCATTTTACTTGAAAATGTTCCACTAGCTATTCGACCACGAATGGGGTTTTCGCACGCTGGTGCGCCCGCCCATTTCAGCAAAACTGCTGGGCAGTACTTGGACGACGTGTATCCAAATCGTTGGATAGGCAGAGCAGGACCTCAACCTTGGCCCCCCAGATCTCCAGACTTGAATCCCTTGGACTTTTGCATCTGAAGTTACCTGAAGTCCTTGGTTCATACGACCCCCATTGTGTGTAAATGATTAAAAGAATCGCATCATTGCAGCCTTCGAGACAATCCAAAACTCATCAGGAATATTCCAACGTTTGCGCCGGTCTAGGAGACGAAGACATGATTCCTGTCTAATGGTTGGAGGTAGTCATTTCGAGCAGTTTTTATAACACCGTTCCTTTTGATCTTGTTGCCTTTTTCTTTGTTGTAATACACATATTTTTGTTTGTATTTTTAATTTAATATTCTATTCAAACAGAACATGGTACTGGTTCAACAGTTAAAACAAGCGAAATAATTTCAAAATACTACGATTGAAGTCACAAAATGTGAAAACAAATTGTGACACCCATCTACTAGATTCCATTTACAGAAGATCCGTTCATGTACAATTTCGTATTTCATTTTTTTATAAGGTAACTCTTGCATTTACGGACACAACACTAGGGTAAAAAAATTGTTAGTTCCAGCACATGTTTGAAAATAGAGAAATTTTGTTCTGGCAAAAAATGGAATAAGGGTTGCATGTTTCACCCCTTTGAAAGATCAAAACAAAATTAAAAAAATATTCATCGGTAGCCTTTTTATTGGTAGAACATGCCCCCAGAATGCCATTTCCTCAACTGTTCAGCAATTTCAAGAAAAAAATATTTTTTTTTCTCATTTTCTGAAGCTTGTAACTTTCAAAGAAAGGCCTAAGAGCTTTTGTTTACATGAAAGACCTGCTTCAATTTTCGAAAAGGAATCACCCCCTAGGAACTTTAGCACTTATTTGGTAACACCCTGTACGCAGTGCTCGTCTAAAGTCCGTTCCTCCCCTACTAATTTTTGAACCACCTGGTATATCGCAACGAAATTTGGAGAGCTTGAATACGAGATAAAAACCTACTTTTTCATCACAGCAAAAAGTTTTGAAATGGCGGCTGAGCGTCATCTTCAATAATTTTTTAAATGGAACACCTCGTATATTATTCCATTTTCGAAATCTGCTCATAATTCTCAATAGTTTTATCCGAAACACTTTACTCCTGAATTCAATTGTTTTCGAAATATTAACGTTTGCAAAGTGACATTTTGGTCATTTCAACCCAACCAAAAACACTAATGTTGCTTTCAATCAAGTTTGCATTGAAAAAATCGTTGTCATGGTAACATCTTGTTTACTGTCGTACTGAACTGCTAACTGTCAAATAGTCTGTTGAGCGCCTACATCCTTTTATGAAAAGTGTGATCATGGCTCGTAGTTTAGACGATAAATTTTAAGTAGTTTTGATATTTGGAAAAGCTGGAAGAAATTATCATCTAGCAGTCCGTATTTTTAATGATAGATTTCCCGAAAATCCTATTCCGAGGTCATATTTGCGCAAACTTTTAAATAAGCTCCAAGCAACCGGTACGCTGAGAGATACTCCAAGATCAGGAAAATCGCCTCTTTCAGAAGAAAAAACGGTAGAAATTGTTGCTGAAATGGTAATCAATCCGTCTCAGTCGACGTCTGCAGTTACTGTGGAGTAAGTTCAAAAAGTGTCCAAAGAGTCCTAAAAAAAGAAAAGTTTCATCCCTATGAAATGAAAATCCTGCATGCTCTCACGGAGGATGATCCAGATCGGAGGGTTGAATTTTGTGAGTGGTTAACTAGAGCAATTGAAGAAGAACAGGGCTTCCTAAAACGTTTATGCTTCGCAGACGTCTGCACGTTTTTTCCTAATGGAAAAGTCAACAAACAGAATGTACGATACTGGAGCGATACTAATCCGCATTTTTCCAGAGAGGGACATACCCAGTTTCCTAAAAATGTGAATGTTTGGGCGGAGATTTTGGGCAATCGCGTTGTGGACCGATTTTCAGCAGAGACAATCTCACAGGAGTTCTTTACAGAAATCTTTTAGAAACTGAAATTGAACCTCGAATAAGACAAATTGTACTTATCAATCAGCAAGAGTTTGGAAATCGTGAAATCATATTTTAGCAGGATGGGGCACCTCCCCATTTCGATCGCATGGCAAGAGAGTTCCTTGATACAAACTTTCCTGGGCGATGGATAGGTCGCAGGTGAAGTACAGAATGGCCACCAATATCTCCGATTCTCACACCACTAGATTTTTCCTTTGGGGGTATCTGAAGTAAAAATCTACGCTTCTGAATGCCAAACAATAGAAGAGTCGGAACGCAGAATAATAGATTCATGTGAAGAAATAAATGAACAGACTTTCATCAACGTGAGAGAAGCTATTTATAATAGGGCACTTTATTGTCAAGATTTAGGAGGGAGCCACATTGAACACTTGATGAAATAATTGTTGGGGTTAAATAAAAAAGTTTTTCAAAAATAAATTATAATTTTTTAGCTAACTAATTTGTTTTGATATTGAATTTACAGAACACTAAGGTTTATTGAAAGATAGATGAAAGATAAGTGCCATGTGAAGTGGAATGAATAGAAAAATCGAATTAAACGGTTTTCTTCACATAAAGGATTCAATATAAAATTGAACCAGAAAATGGTAGATCTCAGGGAAAAACAACTACTTCCTGGCAAATACCACGCAGAACGTTGAATGATATTCACCTGAAAATCCATGCATACTTCCATATAATATCAATGGACATTGAATGCAAATGTTCCTTTCTGATAAGCTCGATTATGTTTAATTTATGTCGTGTTCACCTAACAACCCGCATACCGGTTTCAGGCTTCTTGGCCCTCATCAGTACGGAGTAGTCAACCAGCCAAAGGTCCAAAGAACTCTGGCTGAAGTGAGACACAACTTTTACTAAGGTTTATCTTTCAGTCGCAGATGATTCCACATCTGATTTTATGGACATCCTGTTTATATTTTCAACAAAACATTCGTAGGCTTCGAGATTTTCCGGTAAGCGGTACTGTTTATCCTCAATAAACTCTCCTTACGCCTCTCATTAGTCGAATTCATCAATTAATTATAACGTTTAGTTAGCAAAATGTTTTACCGGAGGTGACCAAAATCCATACTTCATTTTAAACCGAAATTTCACTTTTCAAACTTTAATATTTCGTTAACAATTGAATTTAGGAGTGAAGTGTATTGGAGAAAACTGTTGAGAATTATGAGCAGATTTCAAAAATGGAATAATATACGGGGTGCTCTGTTTAAAAAAATTATTGAAGATGGCGCACAGCCGCCATTTTGAAACTTTTAGCTGTGATTTTTTCATGAGAAAGTAGGTTTTCATCTCCTATTCAAGCCCTCCGAATTTTTCCGCGATATACCAGGTTGTTCAAAAATTAGTAGGGGTGGAACGGACTTTAGACGAGCACTGTATAAAGAGTACTAAAAGTAGCATGATTCTGAAAATTTTGTTATTGTGACACTTCTGGTTTCTCCGGGAGTGACGCCATGTTTGTTATCTTCGATAGGACATGCTATATTTCATACAACTCGTGGAGTGCTCTCATGATTATAATTCAAATTCATATATCATACCTTCTACCCAAAATGAACCGTTTTTTGAGATTACCTAGAAAAATTGACAAAGGCAGCCTATCGAACAGGAGCCATTTTCATGTGAATTACAATTTTAGTGATATACTGAATGAATATTGAAGTTTACCATCTGCCGATTATGTGGGAATATTCCTTCATGTTTATATCATATTTTTCTATGGTCGGCTAGCGACAGCTCTTCCAAATAATACGTATCAAGATTTCTCGGGATTTTAAGGTATCGTTCACCTGAAAATAAAACGATGGGATCTTTTCTTTGTTTTTCTACATGCTAGGAAAACACCTAGCTTTCTGGTAGTATTTTCAAGTATAATCTACCTATTATATGATCCAGATCACTATTCTAGTTCATATACTTATAGTGATGATTCAACTAACCATATAAATTATTAAGCGTCAACAACGGCAGTGTTTCTGGCAGCTCAGTAAACATTGAATTTCCAAAGGTTTTGAAATTGACGTTTCCGAACAGAATTTGGATTGTTGTCGCTCCAGTAGTGAGAGTTTCGCCTGTTTCATTATTTCATTTTTGGTAAAAAAAAATTTCGTCGCTTTATATATCATCCACAAATTGGTCATTTTCGGAATTCTTCAAAGTGATGAACTCTCATAGTCGGATATCTTCAGTCCAAGAACTGAATTATGAGAATGAGGATGCCAACATTCTCTGCATGGACATTTTATTCAATCACAAATCTCGTGAAGCATCTTTCAAAGATGCTTCTGGGAAAGCTGTGAAGCACCCAAACACTACAATTTCATTTTCTTCGTTGTCCACTTCCGTTTCAGTTTTAATTATCTTTCTCTCCCCAAGTAGCATCATAGTGACGGAAACTGATACTGCAACTTCAACTCGTGGTTTTTACGTAATCACCACTGAATCCTCCACTATACAGTCAGGATAACTTTAATATTTGCATGGTTGTTGTCACGTAATTTGCATCTCTAGTAGCCACTTTACAGTTCTATTACTGGTTAGTGGCAACTGAGCATAATCACCTTGAAGGTTCTCAAATTCGAAAGTGGAAAATAACCGTTGCGGTAACCAACCTGTACCACTTCAATATCACTTAGAAGTCACAATCACTTTCAATTAGAGAATGATGACGTTTAAGTTACTTCCATCGAACCTTCAATGTGACAGGCACTTGATTGTGATATGTGTTAATGGTTGCCACGTTCTTGCTATCTCTATGAGTGACTGCCACAGTTCGCATTTTATAAAAGTAACCGTAACTCAGTAGTAATCGACTTGTTATATGTCCTTCTTCACGTACTGCTCAAATCAGCTTATTACTCCATTACCGAAAGTATGTGTGTTCCATCTTCTCCCCACCGGGAAGGGAACTGCACTTCTCTTCTCTCTTTTGCAGACACGATTTCAAAACTCATTTTCGAATTGATATAATGTTCACCGTTAAACCACGGAACCCAATCATGGACATGTGCCCGCAATTTTGATAATAACTTTGAAGTGGCAGATTATCATAGCCGCGCCACATTTGAGTGCATAAGACCTATTGCAATTTTTAGGTTATAACGTTGAAATGGTAAGTCATAGCGCCTGCGAAGTGGGTGCCACTTTCTAGTGGTGGAAAGTTAGTTCCACTGGCCACTTCATGATGAGAGGTATACACACTTTTTTTGAGTGCAAATTACTTTAGAGTTATATTTTCCAAAAGCAGGAATATACTTGGTCGCCATTATTAGAGACAAACCATTCAATAAAATGTATTTTCGTCATAGTGCATCATTACGTAGTAATTATAACGTAAGTAATAGTTTCAAATAACCAAGATTGAAAATGAATTGAGGGATTTGAATATATAATTTCAGAGGCGCATTATTTGTAAAATTATGATATTGTCCTAAATGAATAAGTATTTTCAGATGGCGCGTGCTCCCAATCGAGCTACAGTAAACTTCCAATCGTTTGAATTTTATCCCGATCAGAATTATCCAAATTCAATATTCTCAGGGGTTTGTATCTTATATATACTCATAGTCGAGTGTTAGAAATGAATCAGGCAAAATGGAGAAATGAGGAACATTTATTTTAAAAATATGTTGCAGAACAGAGATCGAGCTACATATCAATTATACAAGCGCATTCAGTTAAGTTTAACGTGTCGTGTGTTGACCACTACATATCCACGTTTTCGCCAGGAGACCACAACATGGTTGGAATGTGGCTATGTGATCCAGGAACGTAGATCGGAACGTAGCGTCCAGAACCGTGTATATTACGTGGCAGTGGTTGTGGTCAAACACTTCAAAGATTTCCAGGATCGTGGCCGCTACGTTTCGTCCACTGAAACTGCTGCTTGGGTTGAAGAATCCGCATTGTTCGTAAGGTTGAAAATTAATCTCCTACTTGGTAGGGTGTAGGGTATGATTCATCAATTTGAATCAAAATCATGAGAGGAATTAAAAAAAATTATGATATACAGGGTGTTCTATCTAAAATAACAAAGATTGCGTCACTCCCGGAGAAACTGGAAGTGTCACAATAACTGAAATATTTCAGTTAGATTCCAAATATTTCCTTGACCGTCTTCACAAATTTTCAGATCCATGCTACTTTCAGTTCTCTATTTATAGAACGCGTTCTCTATCTCTATGCAATGTAGACATTCACAATGTTCAAAAAGTTCAAATGATTAATAGTCAAACTTGAAACAACGACAACAATAATCTAAAATAGTTTATTCTGTTTTGGAATCACTGGAGAAATATCAGTGAGGGAAACTCAAGTAGCAATTTTAGTAAATCGAATTTAAACGGTTTTCTTCACATAAAGGATTCAATATAAAATTGAACCAGAGAAAGGTAGATCTCAGGTGAAAAACAACTACTTTCCTGGCAAATACCACGCAGAACGTTGAATGATATTCACCTGAAAATCCATGCATACTTCCATATATATCAATGGACATTGAATGCAAATGTTTCTTTCCGATAAGCTCGATTATTTTATTTATGTCGTTTCACTAACAATCCGCATACCGGTTTCAGGCTTCTTGGTACCGGTCATCAATTTGAATCAAATCATAAGGATAAATCATGAATACAGGGTTTCATCTAAAATAACAAATGGTATCGGAACATTACTCGAATATTCAGTTAGATTCAATACTTGAAGTTCACAAATTTTCGAGATCATCATTCAAGTTCTCGTATTTATAGAACGTTCTCTATCTCTGAATCTAGACTTCACAATGTTCAATTCAAATGAAATAGTCAAACTTGAAAAACGACCTATCTTATTTATTCTTGAATCACTGGAATATCTCTCAGCAATTTCAGTGTTCGGAACGTAGCGGTCACGATTCTGAAAAACTTTGTGGTGTTGATCGCAATCACTGACACGTAATATATACGGTTCTATCACGCGGCGGCTACCAAAATGAGGAACACTTTTTTGGTGGCCGCTACGTTCCGAACTACGTATCTGGATCTCAGATAGCCACACTCCAAACACGTTGTGGTCACCTGGCAAAAAGGTAGATATGTAGTGGCCAACACTAGACACGTTGAACAAATGACTGCGCTTGTGCAATCGAGATGTAGCTCGATATCTGTCCTAATAAATGTTCCTCATTCTTTCATTTTGTCTGATTCATTTCTAACACTCGGTCGACTATAAGAATAAGAATATATAACATACAAACACTGAGTATATTTAATTTGGATACTTCTGATCGGGATAACTGATTGAAAGTTTACCGGAAATATTGGTGTTGTAGCTCGATTGTGAGCACGTGCCATCTCAATACTCCTTATTTAAGGAAAATATTATAATTTTGGAAATAACTCGCCTTTGAAATTATGTAATTAAATCCCTCAAACATTTTTTCATCAATCTTTGTTACTTGAAACCAATATTTATGTAATAAATACTACGTTTGATGCAAATATATACTTACTGAATGTTCAGTTTATTTCTCTAATGATGACGACACAGCATATTCCTGTGAATATGGCGGCATCTGGAGAATATTTGAAGTCATATTCTCCAGATGCCGCCATATTTACAGGAATATGCTGTCGTCATCATTAGAGAAATAAACTGAACATTCAGTAAGGATATATTTGTAGAAACTGAAAATGTACCACTCTTGAATTCCTCTCATCATAAAGTGGCCAACGGATCGGAATAAATAAAATCAACTTTTCCACCACTAGAAAGTGGCACCACGTCGCAGGCCCATGACTCACCAATTCAAAGATATAGCCATAAATTAACAATGAGTCTTATGCCCTTGGAAGTGGCGAATTCGTCGCGGCTATTATAACCTGCTACTTCAAAATTTCGGGTACATGTCCATTAATTGTTTAAAAAGGACATGTGGCAAGTATGTTGGATTTACGCTGCTCCAAATAACAATTATCAAGTAAAAGTTATCAATTAACAAGTAAAGGAAATTATTGCATGTATGCAAACGTTTTTAAGCCACAGTGAAATAATTTGAGGAAAGTTAAGGTTAGGTTTGTCATCGCACGGACCAATTCACGATGACTTGATGGTAAATTTGAAGGTTATTTTAACTTTGTAGTGACTTTTATCGATTGCGAACTGTGGCAATCAGTTACGGAGATAGCAAGAACGTGGCACCCATCACCCCATATCACAATCAAGTGCCTGCCATGTTGAAGGTCTGATGGAAGTTACTGAAACGTCATTGAAACTATCATACTTTATTGAAAGTGACTGTGACTTCTGAATGGTATTTAAGTGGTACAAAATAGTTACCGCAATGGTTAATTTCCACCTCCAAGGTGATGCTTCTCAGTGGCTATAATGTTTCGGATACTAACAAGTTAAAGAACTGTGGAGTGGCTACCATAGATGGGATTCACGTGACCACAACAATGCAAATATTATATTTTGTTATTCTTACTGTATAGTGGTAGATTAAGTGGTGATTTCGTCGAAGTTACGGGATAAGTCTCCGCTGCTGGGAAGAGACTTGGAAAATAAATTTGAATTTTTCAAAGATTGATGGACTATTTTAATTCTCCCAAATTCATTTCAAACGTCTTGCAGAGGAATGAAAAAATTATTAAATTTTTGTCTTGTCTTCAGACAAAGGTTGTTTGTTGAGTAGTTCATTTTCAATATGTCTCATCTATTGTAGCCCTTTCATGTGACCTCATGTCAAATTTCTGAATCAATATTGGACTGAATTTATGTTAACCCTCAGGTGACGACCAGAAGAGGAATGTTCATCTTTATTTAGCTGCTCTCTTATCCGAACATTCAGAAACCTGGAAGTTCCACATAAATTGCATCACAATTACCACAATTCAATAAATATGTAAAAAAAAATATCAATCAATGTTACTTTTTGTATTGACCAACTCAGGTTACTATTAGCCCTGAAGGGAATTTTTAAATTTTTTCATAAAGAATATAAAATCCGTTTGAACATGAAAAAGGGTGTTTGAGCTTTTGCATGTCCACATCCCTAAGAGTATTTCCCATTTGAAAATTATTATATTTTACAAAATGGAGGATGAGACAGAATTAATTCCCCTCAAATCCAACATCCCCTACATTAAATTACAATACCACCAAAAGTGGGTGTGGTTTCAAATAATTTCAATTCCTTTAATCCATCTCCATATCTCCATATAACTCGGCAAACGATGCCTCAACTGAAATAAAAGCAATTTTCTTTTCACGATCTCAGTTTGATATCGCACCAATAACATAAATCAATTCCTTGCACCCCGCTAGGCAATTCAACATAATTTATGCCAACTTACCCCTTGATTGTTCTTTCCACTATCGACGAAGTAGTTTTCGTTGTAAGCCCTTTATCCCCCACAATTTTATTGGTTTTTGTTTTCGGGACTGCAGAATTATTGTCGCCGAGTTGGTAATTCCCCCACCGATAAAAAATGAACTGTTTCAGGTACAGTCGTGCTGAAAATTATAGATGGAGGGAAACGAACGGGGATTTGCTCGGAATTGATTTATGCCCTATTTGGAAGTGGTGTTATTGATGCCATAGCTCGTAACGGGAAAGTTTGTTCAGAATGGGTGCATAAATGCCTCAGTGTGTGAAATTATCATCACTGATAAAATCTTATCAGTGGTTGGAGATCATCTTCCTGGATCTTCTACTGAAATCGTCACTTCGACGATGATGTTTGGGTGAATAGGTACCGGGTCTCGACGGCCACTGATAAGTACGTTTGATTTTTCTATTTCATTTTCCCAACATCGCATTAAATTGAAGGAAGTGAAGTGCTCACGAGTGTGTGTCGATTTCCTATAGCCTTCATAGCTCAATTGGTAGAGCATAGGTCCGGCAAGCTTAGGGTTGCGAGTTCGAGTCTCGCTGGAGGATGCTTTTTTTCTTTAATTTAAATATGTCCATTATGCCACAATTTCCTTTTCCATAATTTCTCACGGACAACAATTCCCCACTTCACAATATATATATATACATATATATATATATATATATATATATATATATATATATATATATATATATGTTGAATGTACATAAAAAAATTATTCAATAGTAGTGGTAGGGGAGATAATCATATAAAACAATAAAAAAAATATATAGTATAAATGGTAAAATAGTAAACAAGCAAACAATCATGATGTCAAGCAGCCAGATCAGATTGAAAATATTCATCTAGTTAATAAAACGCACTTTTGCAGACAATACTTTTAACGTTGTTTTTGGAATTGATGGGATTAGACATTTTCTTAATGAAAATTGGAAGTTTATTAAATATTTTTATAGAAATAATATGGGTCCATTTGATACAGATGTTAATTTGTGAACAGGAATTATCAGATTATGATTTAGTCTAAGAGTATAACCAGCGGCTTTGCGGATAGTATCCCTCTGCTGAAATTTGTGGTAATGATTCTTAATGTAAGTGACACAATTCAAAATATACATGGATATCACAGTTAAAATTTGTAATTCAGTGAATAACTGCTCACAAGAATCACCATATTTTTTAAAACACATGGTTCTCAATATCTTTTTTTGCGAAACCAACCGATCATTCAATCTACTGCAGTTACCGTAGCAGACTGAGCCATAATTTAGACTTGAGTGGACATAGGCATAGTAGTAGCTTAATAAAATATTAATGGGGACAGAATTTCTCAGATTCCAAATAACGAAACAATGTTTGGAAAATTTGTTAGAAATATAGAGTCAATATGATCATTCCAGGATAATTGGGAGTCAATGTTCAACCCTAGAAATTTGACTGATTGTTTCTGTACAATAGATTTAGTATTTGCTTTCACCAATATACTACAATCCATTTATCCAAGCGAGAAAACAATGGTATTTGTTTTTTTGCTATTTAGTGCGAGGCCGTTTCTGGAGCAGTAATTAAGCATATTTGCAACTGCAGTACCTGCCTGGTCAGATAACCCTTCACATAAAACAGAACTCATTATGAAGGACGTGTCATCAGCAAACTGTACAGTACAATATTGTTGATTAATATTGGAGATATCGTTTACGAATAAGAGAAAGAGAGTAGAACGCAGAACACTACCTTGGGGAACACCTATTGAGATGTTATGATTATCAGAATGATATATTCCCGATTCGAGCCTAACCTCAACAGATTGTGACCTGCCAGTCAGATAAGTCTCAATCCATTTGAGACTTTGGCCGCGAACTCCAATGTCATGAAGTTTTTAGAGGAGAAGTTAATGACTGATGGTGTCAAATGCACCTGACAAGTCAAAAAAAATACTGATCGTTTTTTCGCCATTGTCAAATTTGGATAAAACCTGATTGACCAGGGGCAGAGTAGCATCTTGGGTTGATAAACCAGCTTCGAGTCCTCTTAGAGAGTAGGTTATACTTTCTACTGAAGGATACAAGTGTGACACATATGTGTGTACGAATGTGAAAGTGTTTGATGGAGAAATTGATCGGAAACTAATCCACCTCCATTCATTAACTTGACTTGGAAAAGGATGGAAATTGTCCCTAGACAGATTCGGATGACTTCATTCCAGTGGCATAATTTCCAAAACCCAACGGTTTAGAAGTTTCGATGCTTTCTCTGGATTGGTTTCAATATGCAAATATTGAGGAGATATTTGAAAAGTATGTCTATCAATCGAAAAAAATATACATATAAAAGTGGAAGATCGCAACACAGGGAAAAATTGATAACGACGATATTCAAAAAACATAAATTCAATATATAGAAACCAGATAAAATATATGAAAAACAGAAAATAATATGAAGAAATTACATTCCCATTGAGAACTATGCTAGAATTTGAAACTGAACTGTATTAGGGAAAAATACGAGTATAATCGTCGACAAATAAAAATTTCGATGGTGCATTCCATCGGAGGAGGAAGATATTACGAATTATTGCTGAAAACTGGATGCCATTTTGGCATGACATGTATGGCTTGATCGTTTGTCACAGATTAGCTGCTTGCTCTTTCAATACTAGTGAAAAACATTAACAGTAATTTTCATCGATTTTATGTTTTTGTGTATGTAGTTGTTTTCTGTTAGATATTCAAAAAAATATTTAATTTCCTTTTTATCTTCAATTCAAAATTGTGAACTCAAGAAGCTCTTTTTAATATATATATATATATATATATATATATATATATTGTTATGTTAAGAAGGACTAGTTATATATTTTAAAAATGAAAAATAAATAATTTCTTGAAAAAAAACACAAAAATAATAAATATTTAATAGTTAGTATTCATGAGATATTGTTTTTACATTTTTTGAGATTCTATTTACTTTCTGAAGCCTCTGTATAACATTGATAGGTAAATATATGCAAATACTATAATGCAGTAATTGTCTTCCATTTTCAGAAATGATTCCAACATATAATTGTTTGAAATACAACAAAAAGTCTAGTTTTACAAAATTATTCTGGATTTAATGTGATCAACAAAATTATAATGTTGAAACATACAGTATATGAATTGCATCTAACTAAAATAGCCAATGGGAGAACAAGAAACTTCTTGATAAAAATAGCCAATCAGGGAACAGAGATGGGTTGATGGAAGATTTGAAATTGTGGAAAAGTAGGAATACAGAAACGTCAAAGATAATTATGATAAAATCTTGTGTTCAGTTTATAAGAAATGTAAAATATGTTAGTTGATAAGTTTTCTCAAATAACACCAACTTAGTGAAAGTGCGACAAGGAAGTGCGCGATTTTCAAAAATTCAAATAGAATGACAAAACAGAAATCGTATCCAGAGAAGGAAAAAACAAAGCGAGAAGAGAAAAAATATTTTTGAAGGAAAAAGTTGTTGAAAATTTGAGAAAAAAGAAATTTCGGATTTTCACTGATAACAAGAAAGATTTCTTACAATAACAAATCAATTTAACCTCTGGAAAATTTCGACAAAAAATAATTAAGGATAAAAGGAGATTACCTTTTTGTTTTTCACATGAAAACTTATCCAAGCTGATTTGAAGGATTTTGGAGAGTTCCACTGCAATAGAGAGTCTCTGAGAGGAGTAGATGAAGCAGGATTACAGATAATCACCAGGAAATACATCAGCGACAATCCAACTCCAGGTATAAACTTTTTGAGTGCACATCACAAACTGAATCACTTTGCAAATTAACTCTCATATCTGAAGAACTTTGTTCAATTTTGGTATTGAACTATAAAACAATTTTTCAACTTAAAAGAAAAAGTGAGGTTATATTTATAATATACTTCATTGTTTTTAATTTTACTGTGAAAATTTGTCAATTGCTCATAGTTTGAGTTATCTATCGCAGGCCAGGTCAATATGACTTTTCCTGAATAAAGGAAATAATTGTTTTTGATAATCTCTGGTTTACTTTCCACACTGATATGCTGATCTTTCACTTATAAACACTGAACTGAAATAGTTCTATTGACATCAAGAAAATCAGAGTGGCTCTGTTGCCAGTACCGACTCCTGAGACATAGGCGTTCCAACTGAGTTCAGTCGTGGTGAGGAAGGAGATAGAAAGCAGGGAGAAAAAAAAATGAAATTCTAGAAAATCAATAGGGCAATGGTATATAAGAATAATTTCAAAGGGAATTACAAAGAGTAAAAATAATGAAAATTTTACAAATATTTAGTTAATTTGTTATGGTATTGGGTGGAAGAAATAATTTTACAAATTTCATTGAAATAAACCTTAAAACAAAAAAACCCATAACATATAATAACAATTAGCTTCCAACGCGGAGCGAAGTAATGTGGGCAATTATTGAGTATAAGTATAAATGAAAATTATATATATTCCACCCAATCATAACAATATATATATATATATATATATATATATATATATATATATAAATATATATATATATATATATATATATATATATATATATATATATATATATATATGAAACTTAAGTTTAGAAAACACAAAAAACCAAATTTTATGTATGTTTTCTTTGAGGTTGCAGTAGATAGGAAATGGTTCACATAAATAGTCAACCTAATTGTATGAATAAACGTTCTGACATTGCAAATCTCAGCGTGATATATAATAACTTACTGAATTTTGACAACAAAGGCGAAAGTGACCATCTGTTAGATATTCAAAAAAATATTTAATTCCCTTTTTATCTTCAATTCAAAATTGTGAAACTCAAGAAGCTCTTTTTAACATATATTTATATATATATATATATATATATATATATATATATATATACGATGGTTCACATGAATGGTTCACATAAATTGTCGACCTAACATTCTGACATTGCAAATATCAGCGTGATATATAATAACTTACTGAATTTTGACAAGGGCGAAAGTGACCAGTACAATTTTCAAATCACCCGCCATAACTATCGTCAAATAGTGGATTAAACATATCAGTTGTTTAACGTGTCTAGTGTCGGTCACTACATATCCATGTTTTTGCCAGGTGACCATAACGTGCTTGGAATGTGGCTATCTGAGATCCAGGAACGTAGATCGGAAACGTAGCAGCCACCAAAAAAAAATTTCCCTATTTTGGAACCGTGTATATTACGTGGCAGTGGTTGTGGTCAAACACCTCAAAGTTTTCCAGAATTGTGGCCGCTACGTTCCTTCCACTGAAAATGCTACTTGGGATGTGCGATGTGCTTTCCCTTCATTGGTTCGAACATCCTGTCAATTTTTCTTACCACTTTCACGGTCCTTTTTGATGACCCATGGCAGATATAACCACGTGTCTAATTCCATCAATCTCGACTCAAATTTTCATAGTGAACATGAGATTTTTCAATTGGTTTTGTACAATTTGATATTTAAGATTTCATTTATGATGTGCACCGATATTTTCCAGCAACCTGAAGTTAGTAAGTGATTTATGTTTCATAAAAAGAGCTCTTAACAATGTGAATTTGTTCTTTTCAGTTGTCTTGATGAGAAATAAAGTTTTTCGGAAGCTCGACAATTTAACGTTGGCCATTTCCTATTGACTGCAACCTCAAAGAAAACATAAAATTTGTTTTTTTGTGTTTGCTTGACTAGTTCAGTCAAGAGACTACCCTTCATCTATATAAATATATATATATATATATATATATATATATATATATATATATGATCAGCGGAGATATTCCAATTTTTTTGAGAATCGTGTTGTGAATTGGTAATATTTCGAAAAAATCTTAGTGTCATAACTTCTTCCTGATCTTCTCTCATTATCTTATATAAAGAAAAATTTTGGAAATAACAGAGTTTAATTTTACCATATT
This sequence comes from Gonioctena quinquepunctata, assembly GCA_018342105.1. Classification (NCBI taxonomy): domain Eukaryota; kingdom Metazoa; phylum Arthropoda; class Insecta; order Coleoptera; family Chrysomelidae; genus Gonioctena; species Gonioctena quinquepunctata. The sequence goes on from JAFIRS010000837.1 coordinate 200,743, forward strand.
TATTCTCAAAAGTTATTGAGAAGAGAAAGTTAAGAGATTTTGAAAGCAATATTATTATTATATTAATTATCAATGATAAATTGTGACTTAACATGTATATTGATGAGTTTATAAAAGTTTTTCAGCATGATCTTAATCTTTTTTTATATAAAGTGTAATTTTTCACGTTACGAATACTTAGTAGCACTTGAAGATTTATCCGAGGATTGTGAAAAAATTAAAACTCTGACTTGATGATTTTGCAGATTATATTTTTGTTTTCAGCATATTTTGTAACTTGTATTATGTTTGTGTGAGATAGCAGGTATTTTTTTTTAATTCTTTTGTTGGGGGCATGAGATTTTATGAATTTTGTTACATTGAAACTAGGGATAACAGCAGAGACATCCTCTGGGGTACAATCTGTTCTGATTGTATAATATTTTTAGCAAATATTTTTTAAATAACTTCCAAATGAGACTGTGTACATTCCATACTGGACCCCAACAAGGAATATGAATTGTTTTAAGCTGATAATTGTTGGGGATACTTTTCAATCATTTGAAAATAATTTATTTTAGTATTTTCAACATTATTTGACTTTATATATTCAACTAGGTATATCTACCCAATATAGAGTCCTCAGTTTCTATGGTTATCATTGAGCTTGGTTGAATTTTGAATATGGGGTGAGTTGTTTTAGAGGCAGATTCGGTCTTTTTCTCATTTAACCCAGGTCCAATACACTAAGCGAATCCTCAAGTTTTTTCAGATTTTCGATTTCCATGAATTTTGAGTCCAAACCAATTTATATCAAACTAATTGAGCAGCCGATACGAATTACTATCAAAACGCAATATCAATACCAATCAATGCTTATTTTAGCGATCATGAACCAATTTTTTGCAAACTTGATATTATAGTTAGAGAAAACAATACGTCACGCGATTTCTCATTCTGACCTCCTGGCGCATTATTTATGACCTGAGAGATGCCAATAGCAAAGTTGATTTTATCAATACAAATATAACACTTTTGGATATTCATGCCCCCTATTGATTGATTAGGACAACAAAAAAGTATGCGCCCTGGTTGACGCAACCCTCCGAACAATGATGAAAGATAGGGATAGGGCTCTAACCAAATATAAAAAAAACGGAAGTTGATGACGCCTGGCAAGCATATAAAAACTTCAGAAACGCAATCAATGTTGCAGTAAAAAATGAGAAAAGGACATTCCTCCACACCAAATTCAACACAGCAGTTTCTGAAAATATGGTCTACAGTAAATTCTCTGGACATTATCGTTAAAAAAATAGGTCACTACCTGATAATCTTTGTAATGTAGATGAAATAAACATACATTTTATTACGTCTGTACCAATTATGATCCCTAATGAAAACATTTTAGCATTTTATGAAATTTATAGTCACAACAATATTGACGCACAATTCAGTTTCCAGGCTATTTCCGAACATGACGTCCTAAATATTGATTCTGCTTTAAAAACGAAAGCCTCTGGCCTGAATGATATTAACATATCGAGCATCCAACTCTGTCTGCCCTATATATTACCCTGCTCAGCCCATGTCATCAATTTTGTCTGACACTCAGTTTTTTCTGGTTTATGGAAGAAAGCAAAAGTCATACCACTAGCAAAAGTACCAAGTCCCACATCATATAATGAGTTAAGGCCGATCAGAGTCCCACTTTTCATGTTTGAAATATTAGAAAGAGCTATAGTAATTCAATTGACCAGTTTTTTCACGAAAAATAGATTTATCCCCAAGAATCAATCAGGAAAAAAAACAGTTGTTGTTGTTGAATATAGCTGATGATATTCTGAAAGCGAATGATTTGGGAAAGATAACTTGATATTTTATAAGACCTCTGGATCAGTAGAATGGAAGCGAATTGGATTCAGAAACTTCAAAATGCATGTAATAGAATGATCTTCGGGGTAAGAAAATACTGTCTCATTAGTCACATATTTAGAAGCACAAAACTACTGAAATTGGAAAATAGAAGATACTTACATTCTGCATATTATTATCAAAAAATTATAATGAATAAAAATCCACCATAATTATTTGAGAAACTGAAATTTCGAACAGATATACATAACATCAATATCAGGTTTAAAGAAACCCTAACGGTGCTGGCGCATTATACTGCTCAGTTCCAGCGCTCATTTCTCTACAGCATCACTAGAATACTCAATGAACTTCCAGCAAAATTAAATGTCAAAATTTAAGTACATTCAGATAAAAAATATCGAAATGGCTACTTAATCGTCAATAGTCGCACATATTATCATAGTCATAATATAATCTTCTATTCTTTTTCCTCATGTATTTATTTTGTCTCTCTGTTCATTTAGGCTATACAGATTTACTTAGGATATTACATCCAATTCATCTATGGTACATCTCTCTTCTCATTGGTATTAGGTTGAATAACAGACATTCTGGACCCTATCGGGAATACAGAATGAATTGATCTTTGCTCGACATTTCAAATTATTATATCACTACCTGTTATTTTCATGATTATTAAAGACCTATATTATTATCATCATTATATCTCCTATCCATGATATAAACACAAATATTCTCCCGATATATCAAACTAGTAACTTATTCCTCAGTTTTATTATTTCCATACTATTTTTGCAAGTACGTTATTTGAAGAAATTGGTAAATAGTTCAGTAGTACCTCTTTTCATTGCCTTTGTTGGGCATTGGTTTATAATAGCTATTTTGAATATCTATTTTCGAGTATGTTGTTGATAATGAAATTGAGGGCTTCAATGGGTTTCATATGATGTTATGGTATCTTATCCTGATATTCAATTGATATTCTTGTTTCAGATCAACGACCTTCCCATCAGGAGTTAGTCTCAAGAACAAGGTGAGTGAAGTAATATTATTAGTGCTTCGGATGATACTTAGAAAGCTGAGTTCCCCGTCTTCCCAACTCACAAAAGTCTCTGACTTCCGAGAATTGCCCATCTATTGCATTCCATTTCTTAGTGGAATCACCGACTAATATTTCGAAAGCGAAACGATATTAGAACGTAGGTTATGAGACAAAATTTCATGGACATCACTCGCTTGGTTGAGGCGCTCGCAGCTTTTGTGCTCGGGAGCTCAACAACCAGGTTCGTGATTAAATGCTACGCTTCACTCACTTGTGCTAAAAATATATATTTCAATACATTTTTAATAGAGGATCTGAATTTAATATTTTCAATTAAGCATAGCAATAAAAAAATAATTAAAATATCTTTGGAAATAAGTATATATTTTTCATAGGTTTCTACTAAAGCTAAGAAGAAAGAAACATCCAGTACTTACTTACACAAGAATCGAAATCATCGAGAATGACGAAGAACTCCAAGATCCAAGAAATTCTGGTATTACGGGGTGAATTTCTGAAGAACCAAAATATCGATGTCTTGAATGAAGAGATAAGAGCACAACAATAACATGAGAAAAAATGAAGCTTTCAGATTTAAATATTGCAATAAGAAAAAATCAGAAAGAATGGAAGAAAATAAATAAATATGTTAACAAAAACTTTTTTTTTATTTGTTGAAGTTCAAAGTAACAACTTTTATTCAATTTCAGTCGCAATAAAGAACTTGTATAATTATTGAATTATGAACAATTTGGGGAATCTGTTACAAATATCAATTTCATGACAATAATAACATTTCAATTGAAAAAATTAAGAACAAAAAAGGAAATATTTTCAAAAAACTTTCAATTTAAGTCGCAATGAAGGACTTGTATAATATGATTAAAATATGAATAGTTTGAGGAATTTTAAACGACAATAATAACATATATTTCAATTAAAAAAATAGAAAAAATTTTAAATTAAAAAACTTACTTTCTTTATTAAAGTACAAACTTTTTGTTTCATTTCATTTGCAATGAAGGACTTGTATTATCAAATTGAATAATGAATTGTTTGGGGTATTAGTTACAAATATCAATTTCATAAAAATAATCAAAAAAAAATCTCTTAATAAAACTAAATGGTATTTCTAATTTTTCTTAAAATTACAAAAATTGAAGTATTTCTAATGAATTCCTAAAATAATCAATAAATGGCATCCGAGCAATAAAACCCTCACGTCTATATCTAGGCATATTTTCTTCTTCCTCTTCATCAAATTCTTGGTCGTTTTCAAAATTTTCCTCCTTTTCGTCTATTGCAATATTATGTAATACAGCACAAGCACCAATTATCATTTGCGTTAATTCCATATTGCATCGTATGCCAACAGATAGTATTGGAAACCTTCTTCCATATTCCAAAGAGACCCAATTTGGGCTTCGTTATATAGCCTTTCAGCTTCATTATCTGTTTCTCCCAGGAAAGTCAAAAGAAATGACTGCAACCTATATCCTTGATCACCTACCAAAACCCCATTTCTCATCTCCCCATTCAGAAGCTTCATCTTGAGAGCGGGATTTTCAAAAATTTTGCTCTTATGAGCAGATCCTCGCCAACGAACAACTAAATCTATTATCTTATCTTTGCACTGCCAACAACTTCTGTTTAATAATATGATTTTCTACTTTAACTATTTATTGTTATGATATGAATTATTTTTGGAAGTTCTGGTTGGTTGATTCCATCCCTTTGTATATAATTCCATCCTTCCAAAGAATGTGATTATTTTGACGGATGTAGGAGGATCTGTCAATGCCAACTACAGATGTGTGCCAATGTTCACAAGTTAAAAATCAATTATCCCCCATTTTCCTATCCATAAGGATGGATATTTCCATTCCAAATTGGAATATGATCAACTATGAGGTGTACCCTATCTAATAAAAAAAAATCATCTAAATCGTAAAACCCACTACAAAGTTATGCCTGATAGAATGGGTTAACGGACCAAAATTCAGAGGGTGAACGAACAATATCCGTCATTTTGCTACCCTTAGGGATGGATTTCTCTGTTCAAATCCAAATGGGACCAACTTCGAAGTACACTATCCAATGAAGAAAGAATCATCGATATCGAACTGCTACGTGAAAAGTTATGCGATGAATTTCTCCTCCATGGGATATTTCTCTGACATGAATACAATCAATAAAATTGCCCCTACAACTCGTGTAAAACGAGATATACTGAAGAAATATCTTTTTGCATCATGTTGCTCCTCTCCTGTTTGCGGCAAACGGACAACTTGTTGGAATAAGTTACAAATAGTAGTGATTCCTTGTCCTATAATATTTCCCGCAGTTGTTCTATGAATACCAGAAAAATCACCCAGTGCGATATAAAAATCACCACTTGCCAAAAAACGCAGGGTGAGAAGCAATCTGTCCAAAGCACTAATGGCACGGTCCAAGTTTCTGCAAGAAAAATATTTTGATATATGTAGATATGTAGATATTCTCTTCATCTGTAGTTTTCTCTACTGATAAAACTATTTACTTTTCGGTTCGGTTTTGTAGAGATTCTTCGATTTGATCAAATATCAGCATCACTGTAGATTTGGAAAGACAAAATTTATTGAATAACTCTGAATCATACCAGTAATTGAAATGAACAATTCGTACTCGCAAATTATATGTGCGTTCTGGATTAATTGTATCAGCAATATCCATCAAGTCACCATCAACATCATAGAATATGTCCAAGTCGTCCACAATATGCATTCTGTAAAAGTTACTGGTCTGTTGAAAGTATAAAGAAGTTTCATATGAAAAAAATGAAAGAATTACCCATGTAGTGAATTATCAATGCTTGAAATGCAAATTATTATTTAGGTAGATATTTATATTAGGTTTGTTTGGTAATTATCAAAGATTCTTATCTTATTTAGTTATTAAAAAAGACTCACCCCCAATTATCTATATACAAAATAAACGTATATATTATATTCCAAAATAGACATGAGCTTTCTTAAAAACAGCCATACAATAATATTGCTGCTAGAGCAGGTATTAACAAAAGGTTATGTCATACGTAAAACGTAAACAAAATACTGAAAAGAAATGCGGCACATGCGCATATTAGTTCTGTCGAATTTATCCAAGGGATAAAGGCATTATCTACAGCACTAACCTCCGTTCAATTCATACTCCAGATAATAATATTTTATCTGGTAGATAGTGTTAACAGCAGGTGAACGTTTTCATTTTTAACCTATCTGTAGGTTAAAATTTCATCCCCAGAATAAATCTTGTTATCCCTTCATAAAACTACCGGGCCTCAGAGAAGTAACACTAACTCTTCAACTCTAACTGACATGCATCCATCCACAAACAGTAAACTTTAAAAATTTGTCAAAAAGTTTCTGTTGATGACAATTTCCGAATGGAATCTTCTGCAGATATGTGGCTATGCATTTAAGTGATATTTTCACATCTATGAAACCTTTGTTGGATTCTCTGCATATAAAACAATAAATTCTCCTCTAGAAAACGTATATTTCATGGGAGTTCCTTGAGTATCGCTCAAAGTATGCCTGGAAGTTTAATAACAAGAACGGAATGTGTGAAGTTATTTTGCAACTGCGAAAGATATATGTGGACCACAGAAGACGTTGCAATTCTGAAAATAGATAGCTCCATATTCCGCATATGCAAGGGACGAGTTTTCATTTTGCGCCAGCTTTCTGACTCTTGAATAACAATGGTTATGGAAGTGGAATTTGAGAAATGAAAGTTTCATTCTTTATTCTTAGTATTCCGAGGTGATATACAGTGCAAACGAAAATATGTAGGTACGTTATCAAGAACTACGTTTATGTAATTTTCCAGTGTTCTGGTTATGACCTTCCCAACCTTCAAAAAAAACATCTATCTTGAAATATATACGGATGAAAATGGTAATCGGAAGAAGTATATTTCACAAACTATTGTTGACAAATGGATGACATTCCTATGTTATGACTAAGATGTCTAATAACCCTGGTGCTTGCACTTATACCTGTAGAAGTTGAAAATAGAGATTACTAGCGTGTCAGATGGCGCCAATTTCATTTTAGTTTCAATTCAGTAACAACGTATATTTATTTCTTCAGCTCTCTTTTTGAGGCGAACTGTTCGCGGGTTGTAGTTGAAAAGAGACATCTGTCAAACTTCACCAATAGCAAAGTTAGAATTAGAAGCCCCTGAACATTGTACAAAGAAAGCACAGTCGTGTTGTATTTCGTATTTTGTACCACTTGAATTTGAGGTTAACTGCATTTTGACAGACGGAGAATCAGGAATGAAATTGTCATTAAATTGCAGAAAATATGAATTCAATGCATACGATATGATGAACTATGAAAATATCATTATTAATCAATTCGTCAAGATTTGTACTTGCTTTTGGTACTGAATACAGGTGAATATTCGAATCTGCGCTCAGATCATAGGGTTTACTTATTGATCTGAGAATCTGCGGCTGTAGACTGTCCACACAAAATACAAATGTGGCCCATTCTACAAAAAGTATCCTTACTACCTGAAAATGAACAATTCTTCGCGCACTAATGAACTGTTGAACAAGTGATTTTTTAAAGAATAAACTCAGGAATAAGCTAAGCAAGATTTCAAATCAAAGAGATGGAAAAGGCATAAATACCGATGAAACACAAAAAGTAATTTCATATAAGATGCTGCACATGTCAGAAATTAAGTTCTGACATTGAGCGAGAATATGAACAAACATTTTTGGACGGTGCCATCTACCACATACTATCACAGAGAGAAGCTCTGTTGAAGTAACAGGTGGTGTCCCCTCGAAAAACTAAACAATATCGAATCAGTTCACCAGGGTTTCGAAACATCTCAGTTATGACCCGAGAATGAGCATATATAGACATAACGAATTTATATGGAAAGAAATGGCCACCTCGAAATCAAAAAAGTTATTCCAACAAATAATCCAAGAAGTCGAAAATGCATTCGGAAATAGCTTCCAGATGATGATGATACAGAAAAATACATAAAGTAATGAACATTTCGAAAGATGATATCCGACCTATAAAAATTGTTTTTTATGGAGTCAAAACTGCCAACACCTACAAAAAGTGCATACGTGTGAAAGTAATTTTTTTAGAAAGTACATACAATAAATCTCAAATTCATGACGCTATAAAAATCGAAAAAATCTGGATGACTTCCGCTGGAGGGTCATTAATTAACTCGCGAACAAAGAAAATTCTATAAATTCAGCCCAGGTAAGTGAAAATAATGATTTCCATTTGTTCTAACTCTATTTGAACCGCTGTAAAAAATATAATCAAAGTAATAAACTATTTTTTTTGAATCTTTCCGCGAGTCCAATCGCTGATAAATCAACAACATAATGCTGTCATCCTCTCCGTGGGAGACATAAAAAAATAACTAACGCATGAAACCCGCATGGGGTGAGCGTCATCACTAGCGGACTATGAAACTGACTGAAAAATAAAAATCATTTTCATTAAAACCTCAACAGTCATTTCAAAGCCTTCCATTAAAATTCGATATACCAACTTTTAATACTCGATGTAGCTAGAGAACAATTGAGTTTTGACGATCAAATAGAAATAATCAAAGTGTTTACTTAACACTGTTAGAAAATTAGCGGAACGGAAAATGTTTTATCTAGAAAGTGCGAGTCATTATTCAATTACTGAAAGAATAAGTAAAGAAAATATTAAAGCAATTAATAATCATAATTCATAATACGATTGATATTGTGTGTGAAATGAGAAAAAAAAATGTTATCATTTGAAAACTATGAACAAAACATTTTTGCATTCAAAACATAATCTCAAATTGTAACTTCATCATATTGCTCAAATGATGTCCATAATAAAGAATCAATTTCGATAATTAGGAAAAAGAATTTCACCTAACCCAAAGTGTCAATATTTGAGCCCATAAAAGCATACAAACTATTTTTCGTTTTATAGTACCCATTACTGGTTAGCCAAATTTTAATAGCTGTGCTCATAATTGAACACGGTAGGTGTTTTGGAGAGTATGTTCTGACTACTTTCTTCCTTGATGCCAGTTAAAATGAGCGAATTTTCCATCGAGTTCCTATTCATTACATTAATTCTTTCTTTTCATCTTCTCGAGACTTTCCTTATCGACCCCAACCTCTTGTTCCAGCGCTGTACTTTGTTCAATGAGATTCTCCAGCTTATTTTCCATACCATTCATTTTCTCGCCTATTCTAGTGATGGGCCCTGCAATCTTGGACATCAATTTTGGTGCCAGTCTATTTATTACTGATTCGATCAGGCTTTCATCTATCACACTAGTAGCACTAGTATCTCTACCTCTTTGAAACATATTTCCACTGGTTGAGTCTAACCGGCAACGTTGCAGATATGTTTCTCGATTTCAATTGTTGTTGTGATAGTTTTTCTTCAACACAAATTCTTCGAAAACTAATGATGCGTCTCTACCACTAGGGTTTCAGAATTTCACTGGTATTAAAAACAAAAATTTGTACATCCAAAAAGACCACTCCGCAAGTTAAATCTAACATTCACAGAGCCATGCCTACTCACTCACTTGCTGTTTTATCTCGAAAATGTTTACAAGTTATTGATATGAAAATAATTCCATAATGATGATACAAAAATTTTGCAAAATAAAACCTTTTTGATGTTTCCACTACAACTCTGATTATCAAGGCTGCTTTGGAAAGGGCATATAAAGTATCCTAATAACACAGCAAAATATTGACCCCATGATTTTTTTTTCAAAAACAACATGTTTTCTGAAATATTCATTGAAAAACACTCTCTTGAGTTGAGGATATTAATACACCCAATCATCAGATGGCACATCCGATAGAGATGTTACGATTATTTCCTAAACAACTAACACTGAGACCAAGACAGGCACTGACATACTTGTGGAAAAGTGATCTCCTAAGAAGACGCAGATGGTAAATTATTTGTGCTAAACTAATGTTTTCTGAAAACTCGAAGAATGAGGTTTTAGTTGATCTGCCCGTTCTTTTCGTAAGCTGACCTGAGTGCAATGGCTCTCTCCAGTATTCCGATTCTGATACGAAGAAACATAATACGAAGTTTACTCTCAGTATTGAAAAACAGTTTGAAGTAGGGCATCTTTTTTTTAATGAGTGAGAGACTCCTTACATACAGAGATCTGAACAAATTGGAACAAACCATGATTCAATAAAAGGTTGATGAAAAAACAACTCATCTCCAACACAAAATCTTCTTCTCCACCTATGAATGTGAAAAATACCCAACTATAAATATAGTCGATAAATGATGTCCGATTGCATGGCTGAAATCTCCAACGAATATTTGATTTGTTTGATTTGTCAACCGTCGAACGACATAGAGGGTAGAAGGGTTATAGATCGAAAAAAAAAAATAAGAAAAATGTGTCACGAAAGGAGTTGGGAAAGAATAAACTCTGAGGGCAACCTAGTCAGCTCATCATCTTTTAACATCAAAATTACAACAAAGTTAATGTCAACAGCCGGAATAAATTTTACATTTGATGATTACATTGAGTGAATTATAATTTTCTCGTTGAAATAAATCTTTAAATTTAGCATTGTTTTCCATAAATTATTTATGTTCTGACTGTATTACCGCAATAGTTATGTGATGGAGCCATTACATGAAGTTGACGTAGTTTTATCAGAAGCAGTAGCTCAAGCAATAATACCATACTGGTTCTCCTAGATATCAGCAGAGCTTTCAACACCAACAACTACAATTTCATATTGTTCATTGAAATTGCACTAATCAATCATTTTTCCAAAGAACATCACCAAATGGTCGTTTGGACGGAATTAAATCAGAATATTTCATTTTTGAAGCCATTTTATTTGTAATATATACAGCACAGCTCAGGAAATGCTTTCAGTTTTGCAATATCCATCTGTATACAAACGATACATAGTTTTATCATAGTTTTTCATCAGACATGGTGAAGAATGCTTGCACCCGATTGAATAGTGATTCATTTGTGGAAAAAGTCACCAACCATTGTTTGATGAAAGATATTGTTTCCGGTCCTAAGAACACGAAAAATTTTGTCTTCAACTGTACTGCCATAAGGATAAATGACTGAAAACTAGAGGTACCGTAATTTCGGGTAACTTTGGCTCACTTTGAAAATACAAGGAATGTCTACGATGAATTCGAAAAAATAAATTGATATTATTATATACCGCAATATTGATCTTTGACCACTCTTTCAAATTAGCAATGTCGAATTTTCAATATGAGATTTGTATGTGGATATACAGTGCAGCTTTTCATAGTCTCCCATCCCTGTTAACATAGAACAATGGAACGAAAACATTTTTGAATGATATAACCGATACTTTTTTCTGAATTCAAATTTGATTGCTCGCGGGGTGGCACATCAACTTGAAAATTTCAACTAGCATGGAGGGTTAAGTGGTACATCGTTGAAAAGATAATTCAATTCTTTTTCCAATCATTTTTTATTCTTTTTTCACAAAATGCATTTCAAATTTTATCATAGTGTACATTTCAGATGAATATTTTGAAAAAATTTATTGACGGAATTCAAAAAAACTAGATAATGGAAAAGACAATTGAGTTATTTTTTCAACGATATGCCACTTGCTATTCGAAGTTTTTAAGTTTGTGCCTCTCCGCGCCATCTATACAGCAATCATTACGTTTTTATTTAAAAAAGTAGTATCGATGATATCATTCAAAATGGTTCTTGTCTCATTGTTCTACGTCGAACCGTACGAAAGTTTACATGGGGGAGGAGGGCTATAAAAAGCGGCATTGTATATAAGAAAAAAATTGGTGTACAAAGTCACCCGCTTACTGCAGGTGGCTTTGACCGATGGCGTGATTTTCTCTTTTCAGCATGTACATAGGCCAAAGTAACCTGGCGGATAAAATCAGCAAAACGAATGTGTACAAAAAAAATATTTTATTTTTAATCATATAAATGAGCGAAAATAACATTATAAACGTATTGCTGGTTGCACACAAATTTCATACAAGTTGCACATGTATAATACATATTATAAAGGTATATATACCCATATACAATAGAAAGAATCTTGAAAAATCAGGTGGCAACAAGAGTTTTCTTGTATCTGAAGATAAGGAAACTACATGTGGTCTTGGTCCTTGGTCCTATCTGTTTTCAACTACGGCAATGTTTCATATGTTCGATAAAAACCATTCAATCGGAAAAAAAAATCCAAAACGATCTGACCTTTGTGTTTGCGATTTCACAACATGGAAATAATATCCCAGAAGCTGTAGGTTATTGGACGGTTACAGATGCATAATGAAAAAAAAACCATTATACTCGTACTTATTCCATTGAATAATAATATATAAAATACCCCGATATTTATGTTACCCTCCAATGTTTCATCCTGATATTTTTTGGAGATACTTCACATATCAAATCTGTACTATTGTATCCTCGATCTAATTAACTGGAAAAATATGCATCACTTCAAGAATGATATCAATGGATTCCTCTTGCAGTACATGAATCAATATCAAAATACAAACCGCCTATCTGTACCCCCTTAGTGATAATTATACCATGTTAGGTGTTTGTCGAATTTCAACTGATTAATTTCAGCTAATGAGGTTAAATGGAAGGGAAATTCAATATGTATCTGATAAATTGAAATATGACTTCTACTTTTATAAGGAAATGAAAGAATATAAAATGTATTTGAAAAAAATGGAAGAAAATAATAAAGACAATATTACTATTTATTGTTGTTATAAAGGTGAACTCAGATCAGACACTTGATGAAAAGCCTAAAAAAATGCAATTGTGTGGACTTATTCCTATAGAGTCGTCATGTGAACATATTTTCGAACAGCAAAGTATATATTCTTCAAGTTCTCCAAGAAAATTACACGGTATACTTCAGAATCACTCCATCACTGGGTTATCATTAACAAATAGTCAACAACACGCAAACATCTCGTATCATGGCTACTCTATTACCTTTTGCACTTAGTTTATCTATAGTAGTCGCAATATCTTGAAACGACGTGGCAATAATGGCAGTTGAGACAAGAAGAAATCGAATGCGAAAGAATGCCGGTGTGAAAATGTTGTGAGCAGATAAAATGAAGGTTTGAAGATTCAGGGAGGAGAATTTCTTGCAGTGCTGCATTGGAGACAAAATGAAAGAAGATTCAAACCAAGAACACTCACATATAAGCACATTCATTCATAATGATAAGATGTTTTCTTCCTACGACTGTCAATAAATGTTTTTTCCGGCGACCTCGTATCAACGAGTTCAATCCACACGGGAATCAATAGTTAATAATCCCTATTACCGTTCGATTTCTCTATCAATGCATAATTCCACACACCGAAATCGACCATTAATAACCTATCAATGGATGTTTGTCATTTTCTTGATATTTTTGCATCAATCCTAAAGTCTTCGACTGCATTGATTATGAAATTATTTCTGGAGGAAAAAAATAAATATTTCATGATATATGTTAGGAACAAATCGGATGTTGTCTAACAGGTAGAGTTATATTGAAGTCATTCAGAAACTAAAGAGTAATAGATATAATTTTGCATTGGTTTGGAGGCTTGACTTCCATACGCCAAGTCTAGGGTCCAACTTATTTGAAGCAACAGGATCTCGATTCTTCCTATCTGCCGTTCTGAAATTCAACTTAATTCTCAAATTAAATGATTTTCCCTTGTCGAGTCGAAGCTCGAATGATGATTACCCAGCGTTGATAATTTCATGGATATTAACAATCATACTGAGGTAAGTCAAGAAATTGCATTGGTTGTGGCTCAGACATTTATCCAACCTTTGAAATCTATCATTTCTGATCAATGTTGTATGTATATTTGGGTACCAAGACAGATTAGTTCGTTGATAATTTATATATTACCTTTCTTTAAAATAATCTAACTAAATTTTGAAAATACAATGTTTAATCTATATCTTGATAGGTTAGGAGGTTATATAAATTTTGTTTTTTGCTGAACATAAACTTTTAAATAATGTTATCTTATCCTTTATAGAGCAAATGTTTTGCAAAAAAGTTATAATTCCAAACAACCACAATAAAAACCAACAAAAACAAATATCCCAAGTGGAATTGAATTGTCAACTCAACAGAAATCCTGGCGGGATTGCTTAACAAAATAATATGCTTTTTCTCCTTCAAGATTTATTGCTTCAGGGCTTATTTACTTTCGAGCTTGTTACGCATTCTGGCATAAAAACTACCCTCAATTTATTATTTTCAGTTACAAGGCAGATTCTACCCTTACTTGATTGTATTGTTAGACCGCATGGCTGTCGTAATTATTTTAATTTCGTTTGATGCGTATGATGCAGTTCCATTATGCGGAAGAAAATAGGAGGGTTGGGATTGATTTTCGTTCAGCTCGAGGGCTAGAGATAACAGTAGTGGAAAACTCAATATTTATAATCGTTTCTGAACGTTCAAATTGGAGGATTAGTACAGTGAAATCCATTTTGTTCCAGCTATTCTGTATCATATACATACGACAATCATTCAGCAAATCATTGGCAAGGAATCATATTTTTGAATGACTTTTTTCATTTCAAATTTGTGATTGATGAAATAACTATGAAAAATTAGGTCTTTTTCAACACAACTCACCCCACTTTTCAACACACCGATACACGAATGAATTCTGTCATGCCATGGATATGACGCATAATTTGGAGTTATTATAAATGAATTACATACAATTCCGGAATTTTCAGTATTTTCCAGATAACTAAACAGTTAAATTTTACATTTGGTAAAATCAATCATTTCGTCCTAACAGACCGCTGTTCGTTAATAATTGTTTTCATATAAATAAATTTGGTTTGGTTTCAGCCAGCCAAAGTGGTAGATGGACCACAGAGAATTGCTACATATGATAATACCAATACGCAATATACTAGAGAATGAATAATCTTCGTTGGAAAATCAAGACAAGATCTAATAGGAAGTTATTATTATACCAAATATAAATTCACCCTGTGTGATATTCAATGGCTATGAAAGTGTAATGCGTGAATCCTTCGGAATTCTTTGAATATTATTGAAACAAGTTCATACGAAAAAAAATATGTCAATTAATGTAAGGCTTGATGGTATCTTTAATGAAATTTAATCGAATTCAGAAATAACGTTAAATACAGAATATACTTGAGAAAATAACAGAGGTGTGTCACTTCCCGAAAAACCGGAAAAGCCACAAGGTCAAAAATATTTTAGCGGAATAGATAAAATTGCCTTCACTTTCTTTAATAATATACAGTCCGTTTTTTTTATCATGTCTTAACATTGCCATATTCTAAACCATGAGACATATGAAGACGATTAAATGAGCAATAACAGAGATAAAAAAAAGTTTGAGACAAGCTTTTATACAAATGCACTCTAAGGAAAAACCTGATTTCTTTAATTTTTTTTTTTATTTAGAAATAACTGCTTCAACCACGAATGGGTTATTAGCAGTGGTACAATATAGATAACATAAAATTATATTTTATTGTATAAATTAATGTCTTTCAGGTATTCAAATAGATTTTGGAAGTTGCAGTCATCGTTCAATAAGTTCACTAGAGAGTTAGGAATGTTAAATTTGATTCTACTAGTTGTATATTTAGGACACTGAAGTAGGAAATGTTTGACACTGATTTCTGTATTACACAATTCACAAACAGGGGGTTCTTCTTTCTTCAGTAGGTGTTCATGGGTGTATCGGGTGTGGCCTATTCTCAGGCGTGTTATGATTGATTGTTTTTTCCTGGATATTGGTAGACGAGTCCAAGGTGTGGTCGTTGTCCTGACCTCCCTGAGTTTGGTTTGTGTCCAAATATTCTGCCAGTATTCACTGCTTTTAGATTTGATGAAGGCTTCAACGCCAGGTAGTGGGATAGGGTCCTCAGCAATGGGCACCGTGTTGTTAAGGGCTGTTTCTTTGGCTAGGATATCTGCTTTTTCATTGCCCGCTATGCCGATATGGGAAGGAACCCATATAAACTCAACAGCTTTGTTCATTTCATGAATTGTGCTCAGCTGTTCTTCCATTAAAAGTAACAAACGGTTGTCTGAGTAGAGATGATTTTTTTAACTAAGATTGACATTTTTAGTTATTACAGCAGCAAGGTTTGTAACTAAGATTGACATTTTTAGTTATTACAGCAGCTGAAGTACCGTTATCAACTCTAGAACCATCCGTATAGATCTGTTGGTGATTGTTATAGTCATTGAGGATTTCTCTGAAGCTGTTTAGAATGATTTGAGATGGGTGTTCAGTTTTACTGAAGATCACGAGTTGTGTATTGCACTTAGGTAATGGTAAAAGCCAAGGCGGTGTAGTTCGAATTTGGAGAGGTAATGTAGTAGGAAAAATGATATTGTATTTTTGGCAGAGTGTGTTTATTCTTTGGTAGAAGGGGGGGATGAGCCGAGGGTGATTAGTGAAAAGCAGCTTGAATCTATCAGAGAATGTGAAATTTCTTGCAGGATGGTTGAGATTATAAAATATGTTCGTGGCATATTGGAGACTCAAAAGTTCTCTTCTTAGGACCAGGGGGGTTTCACCAGATTCTATCAGGACACTCTCTCTCGGACTGGTTTGGTATGCTCCGATTGCCAGGCGTAACGCTGTATGTTGTAAGACCTCGAGTTTCTTTAGGGACTTTTGCTGGCTGTTAGATATATTATGGATCCGTAGTCAATCCTTGATCCAATGAAGCTTTTGTAGATTTGGAGCAGAGTTTGACGATTACTTCCCCAGTTAATGTTTGATAACATTTTCAATAAATTTAGTCCAGGAAGGCAAGATTTCCTTGTATTTTCCAGATGGGACTGCCAATTCAGTTTGCGATCAAGGGTCATGCCTAGGTACCTATGTTCTTCTACGACTTGTATTCTTTTGTTGTCCATTGTGAGGACAATTTCTCGGTGACTTCGATGTTGATAGCGAGAAAATACAAAATATCTGGATTTTGTAGGAGATAGTTGCGAGCCACTAGTTGAAAACCACGACGAGATTGCAGAAATGGATGTCTGAAGGTTTCTTTCGACGGCGTCCATGTTTTTGTCCCTTGTATATATGACCAAATCGTCTGCATATAAGCTGGCGTAGACCGGGGATTTGATTGTGTGCGCTACGTCATTGATAGCCATTAGAAATAATGTAACACTCAATATAGAGCCTTGGGGTATACCGTTGGTCTAGATATGGGAGTTGGATGTTGAGCCATTTACCTTCACACTGAAATATCTAACATCTAGAAAATTTCGTATGAATTGGAAAATATTTCCATGTAGTCCCCGTGATGATGACCATTTGAGAATCCCATGTTTCCATACCATATCATAGGCTTTAGTGATGTCGAAGAATGTTGCGGTACAGACCTGTTTATTAGCGAGACTTCCTTGTATAAAAGATTCCAAAACGATAAGATTGTCATTGGTGGATCGGTGTGTTCTGAAGCCGCTTTGTATGTTAGTTAGACAGCTGGTCTTTTCGAGGTACCATATCAACCTCCTATTGACGATTTTTTCCAAAAGTTTGCACAGTGTGCATGTAAGTGCTATGGGGGCGATAAGAGTCTGGATCCGATTTTGATTTATGTGGTTTTAATATAGGGATTACTAGAGCCTTTGACCAGGAAGACGGAAAACAATTATTCGAATATATCATGTTGTAAATTTTGAGAAGGTATTCCTTGGCATTCATAGGTAGGTTATGTATAAAAATGAAAGGTATGTTATCTGGGCCTGACGACGTATTTTTGCAACTTGAAAGGGCATCTTGTAATTCGTCCATTGATAAGGTTGAATTAAGTGGGCTTATTTCAATATTGGAAACTGCTGGAATCTCCTCTTGTTCTGCTACATTTTTGAAATTGAGGAATTCTTGTGAGTAGTTTTCGTTGCTGCTGTTTTTTTCATATGTGGAAGCTAAGATCTCTGCCATTTTTTTTGGATCATTAACAAGATTGTTTTCAAAGGCCAGGTGATTTATTCGATGGTGATTAGAGGGCTTGCCGTTGATTCTCTTCATTCTGTTCCACATTATATTATTTGGTGTAGTGTTGTTTATTGAGGAAACGAAGTTTTTCCATGATTCTTTTTTGCTTTTTTTTATTGTCCATCTAGCTTTGGCTCGGAGTTCCTTGAATCTTATTAGATTTTCGCTAGTCCTGTGTTTTTTATATTGATTGAATGAGTGTTTAGAGTTTTTTAAAGCTGTTGCACATTCAGGATTCCACCAAGGTACTGTAGGTCTTCTTATAGTTGTAGTTACCCCAACTGCTATGTGTGCTGCAGATGTAATTAGGTCGGTGAATGACTCAACTGTTTCATTTATCACTACTGAATATGCAGTCGGTTAAATGTTGATCTATGTAATCTGAATATATTTCCCAGTTAGCTCCTTTTATTTTCCATTTTGGATCTTGAGGATGGGTAATGGTTTCCTCGTTGTTCCTAATTGCAATGGGCCAGTGATCACTTCCATGCAGGTCTGAATAAACATCGAAATGTAAGTTGGTGCTCAGATTGCTATCACATATGCACAAGTCAATAGCACTGGAGTTTCCAGACCGCAAATCAAAGTGGGTCATTTCGCCATTATTAACTTAGACCAGATTGTTATCGTCTATGAATTTTTCTAAAACTATACCCTTGCGCTCAGTGCTTTCACACCCCCATGCAGTATTGTGGCAGTTGAAGTCTCCCAATATAATCCTAGGTTTAGGGATTTTATTGATGGCATCAGAAAGATCGTTGTAGGTGAAGTCTTTATCTGGAGGGATGTAGAAATTACAGACATAAAATTTACGGAATGTTTGTACTTCGACAATGCAGGTTTCAAAGTTGGAAGCTATTGGTATTTCTTGGCAATCTAATGAATCATGTATAAAGGTACTAACTCCCCCACTTGCTCTATTTGTATTATGTCTTATGTGATGAAACGCCTTATAATTTTTTAAATGTGCCCTGGTATCTTTCTGAGAAGTTGGTTTCTTGAAGACATATGATTAATGGGTTGTACTTTGAGACCATAAGTTTGAGCATTTCAAATTGGGGTTTGAACCCATTTAAATTCCACTGAAGAATGAATGATTGAATATAGTGTAGTTGTGAAGAGTGGCGATTGACTTAGAATGTCTCTTGTGATGATAGGTCACTATCTGTATCCGTAAGGTTCATGGTAATGTTGTCAGTGTTTACATTCTTCATCAGTATTTTTTTATTTTGGTATTTCTACTCTTCATACTTTTGTTATCAAAAAGTTGATGAATTTTTGAGAGCATGTAGACTAGTCCTTCTATGTCTTCAGTATACTGACGAGCAACGCTTAATATATCTTTGGAGCCTCTAGTGTTATCATAGAAATGTTTGAGTTCTTCATAGGTTAGTGGATACTTCGAGGCATTGATTTCGATATGCTCTTTCAAAGGTGATAATTGCTCTTCAATATTTGATGTTCGTGGTTTTTTAGGTATTCGGTCTGCCGGTTGTTTGAAATCAGTTTGACTATTTGTTGGAATTTCTTCTATAGAGGATAGAGTTTCGAGATGAGGCCTTTTGGAAGATGTCGGGGTTTCAATTATTGGCGGAGTGTCTAGTGGAGTCAGCGGAGTGAGAGAGAGAGGAGAAGAATCGTCTTGTTTAGGGAGATTGCACTGCTGGGCAATGTGTCCTGGTTGTTTACAGTTGAAACATTTCAGATCATCCCTGGATATGAAAATTCCGTAGTTTGTATTATCAAAGGTGAGTGTTATAGACTCTGGGATGATGAGGTTGTTGTCTGTTGGAGAGATGTATGCTTGTCTTCGAAAGCTCAGGATGTGGAAGTATTCGGGGTTTTGGATGTTGATTCGGAGGAAATTGATTGGGGACAACAGCTTCAGATTTGATCGTTTTAGTTCTTCTTCAATCACTGAGTGGGGTATAGAGGGGCAAACATTAGGTATAATCAGTCGAATTGCCGGAGTTATCAGACGTCTTGCGGGAATGCGTTGGTTGTTGATGGTTATACCACCATGGGTTTCCAAAAATTTGTCGACAATTTCAACCGAAGAGAGGTATGCACAAATTCTATTGTTTGAGATTTTTGAACAGAAGAGTATATTTCGAGGGCCTATTAATGAGCCGAGGCCGATTATATAGTCACTGAAGTTGATATTATCTATTGCATTTAAAATTATTGCTTGCTGTTGGTTAGGAAATTTCGGTGTTTGTTGGCTAACTGCTCTTGAATAAAGGTTCGACTGATTTGTGACTGGATTACCAGGTGGGATCGTATGGGCGGAACCCCTTGGTACTGGTTCATCCATTTTAGGTTGATTGGGCCATACGCTCCTGGCGACGGACCTGTACACCACTGAAGGTAGCAAATTCTGCCGATATGTGCGACAGTTTTTACTGATGAACAATACACCTTGAGATGGCTAATCTAGATGCTATATTTGTTATACAGGAACTAATTTGTAGGTTTAAATGACTTACTGGTGTTTGAGTTTTCACTGATACTATTTCGTAAATTAAAAGTAACTGTTTACTATCGATTTCGAATAGTTTTGGCAGAGCTAATAAAACACTGTTTATCGTTGGCTAGTAAGGACCGGCCTCCGATTTCTTTAATTGCTCGACCTAGGTCAATCTGTGAGTAGCAGATTCAAAATCTTGCCGCGCAAGAATTCCTATTTTATATTCGCGGCAAACTTTTGAATCTGATACTGACAGAATAACCAAGGTCAAACAATCAAAAAAATTATTTTTCCTTCTTAGTGCATTTGTATGAGAGCTTGTCTTAACTTTTTTAAATTTTTTCCATTCAATTCCTTTTAATCGATCATGAAATCCGTCATCTCATTGCATTCTGACAAAAATTCATAATATCCAACCCCAAAAACAAACAATTTTGAATGGAATCGTGCTATATTCTCACAAAACTCGTCGCTATCTTGAAGCCCCCATCTTGAAGCATCCATCCTGAAGCAGTCATTTTGAATTGGTAGATTTTGACAAAAAATCATGATCTCCGACCCCGAAAACACCCGCATACCGATTTTGAATCGAAATGGACCGTAATCACAAAACTGGTCCTCCATCTTGGGGCCGCCATTTCGAATTTCAGAATTCCATAATCTCCGACCTCGAAACCACCCATATACCAATTTTGAATCGAATCGGACCATAATCACAAAATTCGTCAAATATCTTGGAGCAGACATCTTTGAATACATGAATGAAGGGTGGGACAATGGGACAATGGGGGATGATTCTTGCATCAGCCCCTGAATTATCACTTTACCAAGCATACATTTGTGCTGTATCGTCCGATTCAGATGTTTTTTTAATTGTAAGAGGTAAGCTTTAAAGTTGGTCCCATTTCAATTTGAAAAAAAATATACCCCTAAGGGTAGAAAAATAGGGGATGATTTATTGATTTCACACCTGTGAACCGATTCTGTTGAAACTTGGCACACATATGTACTTCTGATGACACTACAACATAACGGATGATGGAGACGGAATACAGCCGATGGATCTCCTCTACGTATCACAACAGCTACCTTGTGTTTGGGGTAATATGTACATATAACATGTCCTGACTAACTGACTCACTGATTGACGAATATACGATAAACGCCCAGACCAAAGCGATGGAAGTAGGAGCTTAAATTCTGACAGCATAATTTTTTTTTAATGCCATCCATGAAGAGGTGAAAACGGTGGTGAGAAGGGGGGTCAAAGTGAAAGTACAGTTGGTTTTGAAATGAGAGTCCTGGAAATTAGTATTTGGGGTCTGTTTCACAAATAAAGATAAATGTGATTCAGGGTTTTGGAAAAAAATTTTTTAACAAAGAATTAAACCGACAAAATACGGAACTGAGAAGTAAAAAATAAAATAAACCTTCTTAGTCTCAGTAACTAGGCTCCTAAACTAATGTAAGTAACTAGTTTCGAGTCGGCGCCAAACAAACAAGCAAATGAATTAGGTAAGGCGTAAAATGATGGCATCGAGTTGCGCGGTGACATTCTGATAATTTTTTTGAAGTAATTTAATGATGTTCGTTGATTGTTTGTTTGGCGCCGACTAAAAATTAGTTACTTACATTAGTTAAGGAGCTTAGTTACTGAGACTAAGAAGGTTTATTTTATTTTTTACTTTTCAGTTCCGTATTTCGTCGGTTTAATTTTTTGTTAAAAAGTTTTTATTTTTCAATTTTTTATGGCTAAAATAAACTAATTACTAACTTCTTGTTTTCTTATTACTTTCAAAATACTCACTTACCCACCGTACTTAAACTATTACCAGTTAAATAATATGATTATCTACTTTTACTATCTGTTGTAATATAAATTATTTTCGTTGTTATGGTTGGATGATTTCATTACTTTGTTTATCACTCCATCCTCTCATAGAATATAATGGTTTTGACGGATGTGGAACAGAAATAATGTCAGTAGCGATCTGTCATGGTCAACTACGTATGTGTGTGCCAATGTTTATAAGTGAAAAATCAATTATCCCCTATTTTTCCACCCGTAAGGGTATACAATTCCATTCGAAATCTAAATATGGGGTATACCCTATCTATTCAAAAAAGA
Source organism: Gonioctena quinquepunctata (assembly GCA_018342105.1). Lineage (NCBI taxonomy): Eukaryota > Metazoa > Arthropoda > Insecta > Coleoptera > Chrysomelidae > Gonioctena > Gonioctena quinquepunctata. The sequence goes on from JAFIRS010000837.1 coordinate 223,333, forward strand.
ATCATCCTAATCGAAGAACCCAGTACAAAGTTAATCCTGATAGAATCGGTTAACGGACCAGAATTCAGAGGGTGAGTGATCAATATCCTTCATGTTGCTACCCTTAGGGGTGAATTGGCGAGTAGTTTGCGTCAACACATGTTCACCTCCTACGAGAGATGAAGATGGGTTGCGGAAACTTAGGTGGCTACCTCCAAGTGGTATCGCTGGATAACGGGGTTGACAAGGAAAATCCAGTGGGAATGACCAGAAATGGTCAAAACCTGCGGATCTCTAAGTCAATCTCAAACCAAATGCCACCACAACATGGCTTAATCCAAGGCGTTAAGCGACCCGTGCCGAGGGATGGATGATACCTGAGCCGGTCAGGTATCACAACGGAGCCTCTGGGATACATGGCGACCTCCCAGAGTAATCTGCCTTACACCTGCGCAGGGGGCACCGCAGGTGTGGACGACCCTTTCCCCTACACTCGTGGGAACGAAATGGAAACCACACAGAAAAACAACCCTGGGGAACTTCCAGTTGAAGAAGACCCAACACCGATAGCGGGTATGGAAGTCGAGGAGATTCCAGTTGAATCACACTTGGCACCAGAAACCGTAAACCCAACCGAGGAGGGATCAGCAGATGGTCGAACACCTACTGAGAAACTCCCGGAAACAGAGTGGATTCCAAAGCCATTTGGTAAAATGGAAACCAAAAAGATTCTTCAGCTCATCAAAACCCAGGACATGGGGATAGATACTGAAGAATGGCTTGTCATCAAGAGACAAGAGGAGGCCTCGGGTCTAACTCTTGTCATTCAATCTTCGACTGTGACGCACTAAGTAGTAGGCGACACAGAACCTTTGGAGAGATCAGCCCGTAACAGGCATGAATCCGAAGAACCTTATCAACAGGCTTCTAAACCTAATTGAAGGCACAAACCTGTTTGAATGAGGAACCACTGACGACAGAGTGATACAATAGACCCCAGCTGGTCGCAGTGTCAAGGGAAGCTAAGTGCCAACCCTGTCTCTGGCTCGTCAGCTTCCAACCAACCAACCAACCTAGGGGTGAATTTCATCTTTTAAATTCAAGTGAGACCATTTTCGGAGTACACCCTATCCACTGAAAAAAAAAATTATCGGAATCGGACGCCTCAGTGAAAAGTTATGCGTGATTATACATAGAAAAAAATATACGGGTCGACTAGAGAACCTCCTCCTTTTTGGTTCGTCGGTTGAAAATCAACCCAAAGGGTAAAATGGGGGTTGAAGTATGTAGTCTGTAGTTAGGATCATGAAAATTGGTATTCGAGGACTTCGTTACAAATAAAAAATACATGTTTGGATTTTTGGAATTCAAAGAGTGAAATGGGTGTTAAATTGGGATTGGAAGTTTGTATAGAAATTCCGTAGTTTTCAAGTCGAGGTTATGAAAATTGGTTTTTCAAGTCTTTGTTACAAATAGAAAAAATCATGTGTTTCGGTGTTTTCATAAATTCGACTCCTAAGGGGTGAAAGCGAGGGAATGAAAATTTGTATGAGGTTTCCGTTCGTTTTCAAGTTAGGGTACTGAAAATAGGTGTTTGGGGTCATTGTTACAAATAAACGAGTAGGTTTTTCAGTATTTTTTAAAATTCCGTTCCTTAAAAAGTGAGTGAATTTGTTATAGTCATCACAAAATATATAAAATTCAACGCGGACGAAGTCGCTGGTACCAGCTAGTTATAGTATATAACAGTTGATAGTTGTAAGAAGGGTGAGTAAGTATTTTGAAAGTAATCCAAATTGAGTAGGTACCAATTACTAGATTTTAGCCACAAAAAATTAAATAATAAAACTATTCAATAAAAAGTTGAACCGACGAAGAAACTGAAAAGCAAAAAATAAAATTACCTTATTAGTCTTATAACTAGCTCGTTAACCAATGTGAATTACTAATTTTGAAACGGGGCCAAACAAACAATCATTAAATTACTTTAAAGAAATGATCAAAATAAAATAACAAAGACGCAACGGGAAATCCCCAGCAATAAATAATTACATCTCAAAATGCACTCTCCGCACGACCACTCGTGACGACGTATGCCCTCACGTGTGTACCCGTTCAGGTAGCTGTCTCGCTGATATTGACTTCGAGATCTATCGGCAACTTTCTGCGAAGGGATACGCCGCCGCCGCGCACCCCGCTGCCAACATTTTACGGTTTACGTAATTAATTTGTTCGTTTATTTGTTCGTCGCCGACTTGAAATTAGTTACTAAGATTAGTTTAGAAAAAGGTTCATTCAATTTTTTCATCCGTTTATTTTTTTTTTAAAGTATTCATTAGTTTCATTTCAGATGAATTATATCGAAATAGAATAGTTCCACAGATGCTCCTGAACTTCAAACGCTTGTATACGGAATTCATTATATGTGGTCTCTGAATTGTTCTATCAAAGACTATATCTTGGATGAATGCATGTATGGAAAAAACAATTACGTTATCCGGACATACTAAAGAGATATCATCTAGTAACCTACCGAGATCGAGCATTTCATTTCTGACATTTTGTATGTATTTAGGGAATTACTTGCACTTTTTCCCCTCACGTTTGATTACTCCCATCAGATAAAGCGATTAAACATGACTGGTACATTAACCGTAGTAACTTTTGCAATCTCATGCATGTTTATAGTTGTTTCGAATGAATAATGTTTCTTGTCCGGCAACCATAAACTTTCTAGAGATCGCTACAGATTGGATTCGAAATATTAACCAAAATGAAGCTCGTTTCGAGTCGTGGGAATCATCAATACACCCCGAAGATATGAATATTTGTTTATTAATTATATATTTTAATTAATACTTTAATTATATTCGAAAAGTTTCGAGGCTGTATTAGGAGTAATTAATTGAATTCTGCTCCACATTTCGATCATTAATTATCATCGAACCAGTCGCTTATTAAGTATACCGTAGGAATTCTTCAGACAAGCCATGGTTTCCAGAGTACGGAGGGTATGAGATCCAAACTTGGCAGGGGTGTTGGATTCAAGAGTTGCAAAATAAAAAATATTTCATACTTTCCCATAATTTCCGGTTTTATCAAAATCGACCCCAACTTGGGAATTCCAAAAGGAACACCCTGTATATTTTTCCTTTCTTGTACTCTGGGGACGATTCTGAGTACGATCACATTGTTTTGAGCCAAAAGATTGGGTTAATTGATTTTTCAGAATCATTTTTATTTGTGCATTTACAGTGAATTGGACCCACTTCAAACAATCTGATGGACATGGATGATGAGTAAAAAATATTATATATCAGTTTTTTCCGCCTAGTTGAGTACCTATGATGGTTTGATATTTCCAAAACCACTAGTTGTGAAAAAAGTCAATTGTTTTAAATGATCTTTCAGACACACAATTCCCAAGATTATAATTTTCACGACGGATCTATTTGATAAATCAATTTTAAGTCAAATATTTCGAAGGCACCTCCACTCGGAACTGAATCAAACTTCGAAATTCTTGTTGAAACGCTCTGTATAATTATACCTTTTCCGATTCTGCAAACATCTTCAAGTATGTCTTCACAGTTTCGGAAACGCCAGTTCCATAACTAGCCAGTTCCATAACTGTTTTTGCTAAATCCAAACTGCCTGTTTGTGAATCAGTATTTTTTTCAAGAAACAAAGTTATTCTCAAAGCAATCACCTTTTCGGCCAACTTACCCAATATTGAAAGGAGAACAATGGGTCTATGATTTGCTGAGATGTTAGTATCTCCAGATCTATACCGTGTGAAACAGGATCATGGTACACCCCCCGTATCTCCTTCAGTTTTGGAGGTAATTGATTGAAATTTGAGATATCCCATGAACATAATAAGCGGCACTTTTTGACTCATAAATGATTTTTTTTTCACTTCCGGTTTCGCCGGAAGTAATACCAACTTTCGATTTTTGAATGAAACACCCTGCATATCATTACATTTCTGAAATCTGCATAATTTTCTGAATCCAATGATACCACATAAGTGCATTTCAAACGTCAATATTTTTGATAATTCAATTTTTAGTTTTCCATTTAAGGGTGCCATGATGGTTCCAATTCATTCCAATTCACCCGTCTTATGCTATAAAAATCGAAATCCCGTCAAAAATACTAAATTGCGTTTTTTATGAGCAAATAAAGTTCATTGTAATCGATTATGGGGTAAAACTCAATTTTTTCAAATGGAACCATATTGGTACCGTGGTACCATTTATTAGTACTATTAATAAGGAATTTATTCATACCTGCTGATAAAATGTGCGATAAATACAATCAAAATTACAGCTAAAAGAAAATAAGATAATAGATTTACTTTGTTCTAATTTAATGCTAAGAAGTTACTAAGGTGGCTTTGAAATACAAAAAATGAACACAAAACATTTCAACAATTGTTCGAAATGCTGTCCATTAACGTCAATGCACTTCTGAACTCGCATAGCTTCGAATGCCTGTTGAAGGTAATCAGTTACTAAGGAGGCTTTGAAAACAATGAAATTATTCATTCAGATTGTCAAATAAATAGGTATTGGTTTATCGGTGTTTTTATTGTGTATTGGAAAAGTCTTTACATTTGTTGTTATTTTTATTCAAAATGCCCCACATTTATACAAGGGATGAAAAATTGGACATGTTAATTATTTATGGGAAATGTAGAAAAAAATGCTGTTGCGGCTAGAAACCTTCATGCCAACTGATATCCTGCTAGACAATGTCCAGCGAGGAAATTATTTTAATCGTCTTGAAAATCAATTCTGAAGAGATCCCGAAGAAAACATATAAAAATATTCTAAAAAATTAAATTTAAAAATTCGAAAATGATTATGTACGTAGGATGGAATATTGCAATAGGATCTTGCAGAATAATGTGCAGCCAAACAATGCGTTTTTGGAAAGGATTTTATTTTCGAACGAGTCTAGGTTGACGTTCAAAATGTCACTTATGGTATCATTGGATTCAGAAAATTATGCAGATTTCAGAAATGTAATAATATACAGGGTGTTCTATTCAAAAATCGAAAGTTGGTATCACTTCCGGCGAAACCGGAAGTGAAAAAAAAATCATTTGAAGATCAAAAAGTGCCGCTCATTATGTTCATGGTATATCCCAAATTTCAATCAATTACCTTCAAAACTAAAGGAGATGATAGAGATGATGATGAGACCATGATCCTGTTACACACGGTATACAGGTATAATTTTAGCTATTTTTAGTTTGTCTGGAAATATACCTGTCGTTAGAATAATATTGATGATCTGAGCAATTGGTTTTGTCAGCGATTCAAGATTATCCTTATAGTATAGTAGTATATTGAATGTTCATATATGTCAGTAGAATTATAATTTTTGAACGATTTGATGATATCTGATACTTCTGTCGTGGGATATAAAAATACTGAATTACTGTTGTTATTTGTAATTCCTTTCAAATAGGATGCATAGTGGGTTTCTGAATCTGGAATATTACCTATTATTTATTCAGCCACATTCACAAAATATTCATTGAACTCTCCCGTCAACAGAGTTGCCAAATGGCTTTTGGTTTTTTGAGGCTTCTCGAATATGTTCTAGTAATTTTTTTCTTTTCTTGTATGAGCTGTTCGTATTATATTTTTCAATTCAAATAATTCTTTTAGATCTTCAGTGTTGGGTCAGTTAAGTTCTATCAAACAACACTGGCTTTTATATTTGCCTTTGCCCTTTTTATATCATCATCATTGTATATGTTCTTAATATGTGCATTATTTCTACCAGTTTTTACTCTCGTTATTGAAAAGCTAATATCATGATAATATTGCAGAATATTCGGGAATATCTCATCGCATGTATTGGGATTTGTTTCATTAAATAATAACATGACAGGGACACAAGAAGTATGTAAATAATCCAACAGCCTTAGTTGAATACACTGGAGAAAATGGCCGTAATGTCTGTTTTTCAACCGACGAAACCAAAAAGGAGGAGGTTCTCTAGTCGACGCGTATATTTTTTTTTTATGTATGATCACGCATGACTTTTCACTGAGACGCCCAATTCCGATAATTCTTCTTACAGTGTACTTCGAAGGTGTTCCCATTTGGATTTGAAAGATGAAATCCACCTCTAAGGGTAGCAAAATGAAGGATATTGATCACTCACCCTCTGAATTCTGGTCAGTTAATCGATTCTATCAGGCATAACTTTGTCCTGGGTTCTTCGATTTGGATGATTCTTTTTTAAGTAGATAGGGTATACCTTATATTTGGATTTCAAATGAAATGATCCACCCTTACGGGTGGACGAATAGGAGATAATTGATTTTTCACTTGTGAACATTGGCACACGCATACGTTGTTGACAATGAAGATCGCTACTGACATTATTTTTGTTCCACATCCGTCAAAATCATTATATTCTTGAGAGGATGGAATGATATACAAAGAATGAAATAACTAACCAGAACAACAAAAATAATTTATATTACAACAAATAGTGAAAGTAGATAATCATATTAACTGGTAATAGTTGAAGTAAGGTGGGTGAGTTAGTATTTTGGAAGTAATCAAAAAACAAGTAGTTAGTAATTAGTAGATTTTAGCCACAAAAAATTTAAAAATAAAAACTTTTCAACAAAAAATTGAACCGACGAAATACGGAACTGAAAAGTAAAAAATAAAATAAACTTTCTTAGTCTCAGTAACCAAGCTCCTAAACTAATGTGAGTAACTAATTTTGAGTCGGCGCCAAACAAACAATCAACATACATCATTGAATTATCAAAATTATCAGAATGTCACCGCGCAACTCGATGCCATCATTTTACGCCATATCTAATTCATCTGCTTGTTTGTTTTCCGCCGACTCAAAATTAGTTACTTACATTAGTTTAGGAGCTTAGTTACTGGACTGTTTTTTTTTATTTTTTACTTTTCAGTTCGTATTTCGTCGGTTTAATTTTTTTTAAAAAGTTTTTTATTCATTATTTTTTACTGTGTCCACTCGGGAAAACGAATTTTTGGCGAGTCGTCCTATATTTTATAATTAAAAACATTTGATTTTTTAAACTCCTGGAAATGTTTCAATATTTTGTGGGCATTTTTCTTATTATTTTTTTTCTATTAGTTTACCAGGTTCACCATTTCTCAAAAATAATTGTAAAGCAAAATTCATTGTTACAGGGCGCTAATGATGAATTTATTAAAATTCGATACGTTGGCAAGAAAGCAATAGTTTCTGTTCATTAACATTGATCCTAATACCAACCAAACCATTTGAAAAAAAAAATGTGATCTCTATTAACGTACGTACTTCTCTTTGTTGCAGGTGGTGCTAGTGTATTCCACATCGAAATTCGAATACAAAAAAAAATTTTTTTTTATGATTTCCAGTGGCATCGAAATAATAGTATATTGAACAACACGATTTGAAAACGACTCTTTGCGCACGAGTTTCTTACGATACTTTTTATACTACTGCAAATTGAAACCAAACAAATCTTATTTTTCTTTGTAAAACTCGTTTTATCAAGAAAACTGCTTGAACTAATTGAAAAACGTATTAATTTATGGTAACATTGGAGCATTCCTTCAAAATTACACCAGGAAAAGCAGTATTATTCTGCACCTCCTTTTCTATAATGGAGAATATTTTTAGTGGCGCGTTATCAGTACAGTTCTCCTCGTTTTCCTGTTTCATCCCAGCAGACGATCCTTGTTCTGGTTCCATAGGAGCAGAAGACACTGATGACTCAATCTTTTTTTTTAAACTTCCATTTTATTTCTCAAAGACTCATCAACATAGCCCTCTGCAACTCTACTGGATTTCCACCCTCCGTGTCGTTTGAGGGCTAGCTGATCTGAACCAGAATTCACTAACATTGTGGCTGATGAATATCAAAAACTCCAATTTCTCTAGCCATATTGCCAATTTTTGGCATCAATGTTTTGGCATCCAATGTTTTGACATTTTCCATTTTGATAGTTCAAAAAAAAAACTGCCTGTCTTCAGATTGGGAGGGCGAAGAGTCCAGAACTTCTTCAGGACGTTGTAAAGGATTCCTGAAACTGTAAAGGAAGTCGATATTTTCGTTTTTGAATTCTTGGGTTTGCCAAAATCCTTCGTTTCTTCTATTTCGAGTTAACATAATTCATCTCTTCATTTTTCAGAACAATTTCATTCAGTAACAAATCAAAGTGTGCGTCGTGAAGAATAATCACGTCAGTTTAATTCCTACTGGCTCGGAGTTCGGGATGTACAAAATTAACAATTTCATATGACATATGGATCATTTCTGTAGTTCGAAACGAATGGAAATATTATGAATCCTTGATAAAGTGTGCGTTGTGAGGACAATCACGTAGTTCAATTCCTACTGACTCGAGTTCGAGATGACAAGATAAACAATTTATATGAAATATAGAACATTTCTGTAGTATAAATTTTACAGAACAGTTAATAATGGTTAATTTTTCTTTTTTGAATTATTCTAATCTACTATATAGTCGTCAAAATATAGGTTCTTTCCAAAACGGGCAGAGTTATACAGAAATTTTTTTGACAGTTCTAACAACCATTCAAATTTTGTCATTTTTGTCATATGAAACAATTAACCCAATCATATCGACATTCACTGATATTGCATTCAGTGCAATTATCAATCACTGTGACAACACGATTGAGTTTAGCAACTTCATTCCAAATAAATTTCAAAATGTCACGTTTTGGCAATGCGAATGTTCGAAGTATAAATGCGCTAATGAAAGAAAAAATTTCCTGAAATACAACCTACAGTCACAAATATATTGGGGGAATATTTATGGAATTTTGCTGCGAACGAAAATATGAATTAAATGAACATAGAAGCTTAGAAGAATTGGTGTTGATACTAAAAGATTGGGCGGTCAATATGAGAAAGAAAGACGGAACCGAATTTAAAGAAGCAACGATGAGGACAATGTGGAACGTTTCATGCAAACTTTTTCAAGAAAAGTACTATAATTACTATAATATTATGATTGACCCGTTCAACAATATAGTATTTAAACCAGCCCGAGATGCCCGCGATGCAATCAGGAAGAAACTACAAGCAGATCCAAGTAAATGTAACTCCAGTTCAGTTTCGTTAAATTTGTCTGAAGTCAACAAAATAATATTGCTATGGGATGAAAATACTCCTGAAGGTCTTATGCGTAAATTTTACCATATTGCTGGCGAGGAGGAGAGGCAGTTGCTTGTCTGGTGGATTTTTTTCAAATCGAGAAAAATAACGATGACTCTTCAACAAATCGCATTGAATACAATCCGGTGTTCAGTAAAACGTGCCAAGATGGTTCTAAAATCTGTACAAGTAGTAAATGGTTGGTTTCCAATAGTGGAAGACAAAGCTGCCCTGTACGTCTTCTTCATAAACTGATATCAAAACGAGGCGACAATATTACCTCACCACGACTTTCTTAAAACCAAACGACACTGGAAAAATGAACTGACAAATGGTACGATAAGTACCTGTTGGAAGAAATACAATAGATGGATGGACTGAATCTGCTGCTGAGGCAATTGGCTTGAATATAAAGGACAAAAAGATAACAAATCACTCGAATAGATCAACTGCTATTAGCGAATTGGCAGAAAGTGGTGTAGAAGAACAACAATTGCTGAAAATTACTGGTCATAGCAATCAAAATTCTATAAAACCATACTTAATCCGATCCGGAACACCACAACAAGATCATAAATATTATGCGTGGTAATAGATCTTCTATAGTAGAGAACAGCAACGAATCTAATGTTTAGTTGAATTTTAATAATTGTACTTTCACTAACTGTACTTTTAATAAATAATTGAATGTTTCATTGTGTTGAGTCATAAATTTTTCCGCCGAATATCCCTCGGACATTGACAAATGCCTCAATAATTTTATGACAAATTTCTCAAGCTCGTTGCCAAGGAACGAGCTTTCGATTGTCATAAATTATCTCGTCTATTATCAATGTTAGGGATATTACTACTGATAATTAGTTCATTGTAGTTAAACGTATAGAAGGCCATAGAATTTTGTCAAACCTAGTAATTCTATCTTTCGACGTTACCTGAGTATAAATTATCTGAATAAATTCGTTGTGTTGTAGAGTTCATAAGAATGGAGCGATTTGCGAAATACGTTTTATGCAAGTCTTGTAATGAAGTTAGTGAAATTAAAATGTATCATCGGAACCTAAAACTTTTCACGTATTCATTAGAAGATTGCAGGACAGAAATTCATTCACCGAATTTGTTTGGGATCATCAAACATCATTTATGTAAAAAATATGGAGCTCTTCCTGGATTACAGCATAAGATTGTTTCAAAGTATATATTTTATGAAACATAGACAATTCATACATTTTAGTGAATGTTCGCTTTTATATTCCCATTAAAGAAAGGAATTTCGGGAATATTCAGATGCACTAGTTAAAAATGGTTGTTTGTGTAAAAATATAAGAACTCACGTAGTAACAACATTTGTTTTTGTACATTTTGAATTTTCATTACATATTATATGGTAAACTGTTAATAAATGATTTTTACTTATTCTCATTATTTACTTAACTTATAGAATAAATTCGACATAATCTGAAGTTAAATGTAAATGTCATTTTACCTATGAACGTCAAAAAATTTCCAGTGTAATTTCATGCTCCTTACCACGAGGAGGAGAAAAATTTCCGGAATTTTTTTCAGTTGCCATGGTAACGAAAAATACACGCTTTCTACCTGATCGAAAATGTTTGGAATTTTCAGTATAATATTATAGGATATATTATAAGATTTTTTCGAAGGATTGATAATGAGGATCAGATGTGGCCTTCTGATTATGTCCTGACTGAACAAAAATAATTTCCAAATGCACCCCGATAAATGCTTCTTGCATCTGTTGAATTAATCGCTTCGCCCGAAAAAAGTAACCAGCTTATCTGAAAGGACATTATACAAATATTCGAATACTATAAATTCTTTATTTAGGTGGTCCCGTTCAGGTAGCCTATTGATATCAAGATATCATCTGAGTGTTCAGTTTTAAATCCATAAAGGAATGTCTTTGTGACTTTGAAACAAATGGTTATGCTCTGAACAAAATAGCTACTGGAATTTTCGGATTCAACCGCAATAAATTTGGACAATTTCTGGAGATAACAGAAATTCTTGGGATTCCACAGATATGTTTAACCTAGCTTCCCAGTCTGTCACTTGTTATAGCGTCGATGGTCGTTGCTGCTTTCAAAAATAAACCTCCCCTCATAACTTTGAAATAATATTTGTTTAAGTTTGATTACTGATTCCGAATACAGGGTGCGCAATGCTTATCGATTATAGGCAAGATAGAAGTGATTGAGAATGTCATAACATACAAAGGGTTATTAACTCTAAGTCCTGCCTGGATCACATTTTTATTAAAACCAAAACTACTGAATTATTATTACCAATGATAATAGAAACCAATCTCACCGACCACTACAGCACTTTTTTGCAAATAATGATCGAAAAAAAACAAATACTCCCAGGGGATAAAAAGATTATTAAGATTAAAAGGGTTAATTATTCCAAATTGAAAACAAAACTCCGACTTGTAGACTGGAAGGAAATATACCAAATACCAGAGGCAACTCTTGCAACAAAACAATTTCAAAATTTTTCAAATACTAATATCACTGGCTGCACGAACATTATAAATTCAAGACACAAAGAAAGAAAAACCTGGATTACCAATGGAATAATGAAATCAATAAATACTAGGGACAAAATGTAACAAAGAACTCTTCAGAATCCAAATGATGAAATTTTAATGGAAAACTACAAACGCTACAGGAACAAACTCAATAATATCCCAAAAATAACAAAAGTAAATTACTATAAAGCAAAAATCGCTCAAAATCAAACTGATAACACGAAATTATGGGAAACAGTAGGGGAAATTTGCGGTAGAAAGAGGCACACAACCAAAATAGAACATATAAATATCGAGGGAACTGAAACAAAGGATATGAACAGAATTGTCGAAGCATTCAACAAACACTACATTGATATAGGTGAAGTCTTAGCAGATAAAATTGTCAGAAACCCGAACTACATCAGCCCGAAACAAAACTTGAATACTATGGGAACCATGTTTCTAGCCCCTACAACCCCAGCAGAATTGAACACCTTAATACAATCCTTAAAAAATAAAAAAGCAGTGGGAATAGATGGAATCAGTGCTGAAATCCTGAAACATGTCTCACCTTATATTTTGGAACCCCTAACATACCTGATAAATAAATTTCTAGCTGAAGGAATATTTCCATCGGAACTAAAAACGTCCATAATTCTCCCAATTTTCAAAAATGGAGATAAATATGAAGTGATAAACTATAGACCTATATCACTTATAACAACCCTATCTAAATTGGTGGAAAAAGTTTTGAAATCAAGACTATCAGCTTACATAAAAAAATACAAGATTCTCTCAGACAGACAATATGGATTCCGTGAAGGCATATCAACGCAGGATGCCATACTAGACTTAACAACAGAAATGTATAATGCACTAGACACCAATAAGGCAGGTCTTTGTGTGTTCAAAGACCTGTCAAAGGCTTTCGACACAGTCAGTCATCCACTCCTCCTGCAGTCACTTGAAAATATCGGTATAAGAGGAGTCGCATTAAAAATATTCAGTAGCTACCTGGATGGTCGACATCAGTGTGTAAAAATTGGCGATTTCAAAAGTGATTTTAAAAAAATTCAATACGGTGTACCACAAGGCACTGTCTTAGGCCCAATTTTGTTTAATATATATCTAAATGACTTGTTTCTATTACCAACTTCTGGAAAAATATTAACATATGCCGACGACACCGCTGTCTTTTACGAGCACCACTCTTGGGTTGCCCTGAAAACATAGGTGGAACAAGATCTTCTGATCATTAATAACTGGTTTACACATAAACTCTTAACAATAAATTTCAATAAAACTTATCACCTACCTATCTACACAAATATAAGAAACTCCCCTCCGTCGGAAAACCTGAATATTGATAATGCATTTGAAATTAAACCAGTCTCTCATATAAAATATCTAGGAATTTTTATAGATTCCAATTCGAAATGGGATATTCATATAAACTACCTGATCAAAAAAATGCAATTCCTGATATTCCGCTTCAAAATACTAAGAGACATACTCGATGAAAAATCTCTAAGAACTTTATACTTTTCCCTCGTTCAATCACATATTAACTATGGTATATTAGCATGGGGATCAACAAATAAGACAATAATGAATAGAGTTTCAATAATCCAAAAACGTGTACTGAAAATAATATACAATGAAAAACGAACTCACCCTTCAGATGAACTTCACCAAAAAACGGAAATATTCGACCCAGTACAACTCTTTTTTCATCTCAGCAACATAAAGATCCACAAAACACAATATGAGCTACAAAAAATTAACCACAAATATAATACTAGAAATAAGGAAAATAAATACAAGATCCCTTTTATGAATAAAGCTATCGGCCAAAAACTCTATAACCAACTACCAGACAAACTGAAAAACAAGCAGAATCCAAATAGATTCAAGAGAGATCTGAAAAAATATATCCTATCCAAGCCCCGCACTTTAGTCTATAACTTTTAGATTTTATGTCACATTATATGTTTTTTTTTTTTTTTTTTATTTTTATATTTATATAAATTTTTATACATTTGTTTTTTTATTTATATTACTTCTTATACATTAGTATTGTTCTATATACATATGTCTTTAATAATCTTTCTATCAATATTTTTATCAACATTACAAGTACCTTAGTACTAATGTCACACACAAGCTATGCTATCGTGACCTAACTACGTTTATTTTTATCTTATTTTTCAATTTATATAGCACTATTCAATGTAATGTATTCAACTTCGAAATAAACGTCTTATCATTATTATTATTATTATTATAACTGTGTACTTGGATAAACTCCAGGGTGTGATTCTATCATTGAGTTTATGATACAAACTGTATATACTCCTTTGCCCTGAAAGGTGGCTTCTGAAAATACAGGATGAAAATTGTTTTCTGAGGGTATTGTTTTTCATTAATTTTTTGAAGATATTGAGGTTGGGTAGGCATAATACCATATAACCTGCTCATATAAAAATTATCTCATTTGAAAATTATCTACAGCGTGTGCCTCTTTTTGAGGGTCAATATCTTTTTGACTCCCCAGATTTTACACTTTTTGATCTGTGAAACATATATTATGTTGTGTTTTGTTCTTCAACTTGTGTTTTTCATCCACTTGTACGGTTCAGAAGTACATCGAAGATAAGCAAACAAAAGGTTTTTTTTTATTATTTAATTTTGACGTACTTTTCCCAGAAAATAGCTAAAATTTGTCGAACGAAAGTATTATGCGTAAATTTCAATTGTTCTATTATGATCCAATTACAGATCTTTCTTATAACTGAATCACAGGAAGAGATATATAGATTTATTTGACTTGAAAAAATTCATTTTTACATGTAGTCTCGAAAACATTGCGAGGTGACCTCCTACTGCCTTTTCACGTGGGCCTACGGGGGTTTTCCCCATTTCATCCTTCGGAATACAGAATGAAATAAAAAAATTCGAGATGTACTCAATGGATAATGAATATATTTTGATGAATTTGGTCAAACGCGTTGAGTTTCAATCAAAATAACATCATTGGGTGCAACTCCGAAATTTTGTGTAGTTAAGGTTCTTAAGTGCAGAAATTTCGTCAGTTTAACTGTCAGAAGAATAGGACGGGAAAGCTGTGAGAAAAATTTTCAAATTTGAATGACAAGATTCAGATTCTTCGTTATTCATATTTGTTTAACATCTTCAACTGTTGAGGGTAATTATGCACCATGAAATCATTTAAATTCGTACATATCTTGTTGATTGATCTCTCCAGCCATAATCAGTTCGAAATCCGTAGGAACTGATAAATGTGCATTTGTCCAGATATTTGCAATGTTCCTTCCAAATTACTACCGAATTGCAACCCGAATTGAGTTCTATTGACAGGTTTTTGTTTTCGATGTGATTCCTTATAGGTGGCTCGTATATACTTCTGATACTTGAAAATGTACAATATATTTTATTCTGTATTTCAAGGATAGAATGGGAAAAATCCCCGTACGCTCAGGTCGCCTTGCGATGTTTTGCTATACCCTATGTAAAAATATTTTGTTTTAAGGCGAATAATGTTATGTATCCCTTCCTGAGACTTGCCTATGAGAAAAATCTGTAATTTGATCATAACAGAACAATCGAAATTCACGCATAATACTTTCCCTTCGACAAATTTGAGCTATTTCCTGGAAAAGTATGTCAAAAACATGTAAAAGAAATTTTCTGCAGCCTTTGGCCGCTGCGGACCAAGTCCTGCTCTGTGAAAATGCTATTTTGTGTCTTGAATATTATGAGGGGAATTTTCTGAGGTAATATATTTTGGTGACTTGTTTTTGTGGTTGATTTGACTGTAATAGAAAAAAAAAGAAATTGTTGCGTTACGCAGCTCGGGATCGATCCCAGTCCCTGTACTTTGTAAGCGAGCGTTCCAAACGCTTAGTTGAATTGATAAAGTGTTTGAAGTTATCTGAGCGCTGGGCGGCGCTCTGGAAGAATCTCCGACGGCCCGTCTCCGCTTCCAACCCCGGCACTGACTTCTGCCTGCAGAGCTACACACTTGTCAGAAGCTGAAGAAGGTTTCCACGTGAAAGTTTTCCTTGTACGCAATTTTCTGAACTAGAGCTCATGTGGTACTAATCTGAGTGATATTTTTTGTTTCAAATTATGGACAACCATTTCAGGTGGAGCTCAATGCCTATATTGCTTATAACACATTCTGCCCAGCCAGTTTAATCGAAGAATTTAATATAAGATTAAATTTTCATCTTTTAATTTTTGTCCATTTCAATTCGGGAAAATTGCTATTTAATTGTCTCGAATGATTTCATTTTATATTTCTTCCGCATATTTACCAAAGGTTTTTATTAAAATTTTAATTCCGTTCAATCCAAACTCTATTAAACAACGTTATTAACGTGAACGATTCGAAGTATATTAAATATTGTGCAGTTCAGCTAACATGAGTGAGGTAAATTCGAGTGGAATTGGACGTGGGCAAACGTTTGACGTAATCGGAATTGTTTAATTTCGCCTGTGTGCAGGCAAGTCGCGGGAACCTCCTCATTGGATGGGAGGTGCTTGAAAATGGCAACATTCACAACTGAAGGAATCAGCGGAACTGAACGGAAGTCAACGCTGATTGCTCCCGATCATACAAATGGTATATTATTGAACAGATGGAGAAGAAATATAATAAATATTTCGATAAAAAATAACTTGTTCGAAATATCTATTCAGGACACCGACGAGAGTGTTATCGATATCTGAGCCAAGCAACACCGGGCGCGCTTAGAACTTGGATGGGTGAACGTTGGAAATGCTCCGAACAACTGTAGCATTTCTCCCTTGTCTTCGACTCGGGACAATTTTTCAAAATATTCGTGTTCTCGAAAAAATTTCCAGTAATAATTGAAGCTCTAGTGGTATTATATGTGATACTTTTTCTGTCAAATGCAAAGAAATACGCTTTTTAAATAATTATTGGTTCCTTTATCTGTCTATCTTTACAAGCAAAAATGCTATTGATACATTTTTCCTGTCTTTCTTCACTTAGTATAATAGAAAAGTATAGAAAAGACGATTTTATTTCTTAAAAATATATTTAATTTTAAATAACTTGCGTAACATTATTTAAATATTGTATAAACTCTGCTAGTACTTCTTCTTTCTTCAATGGACTAGGTGTTAGATGTCTATGTTTAATAACATATATATATATATATATATATATATATATCGAAATTTGAGATATTTATCTTACTTGCTTCAAGAACCCTGTGTTCAATCATCGCAAGATTTTTTTTCAGAAAAATTAGTGAAGCATTACTTGAAATTGATGGAATCATATATTCATATTTCAAATGCTTAATTTAACAAAATTGTGTCTGAGTATTATATATATATATATATATATATATATATATATATATATATATATATATATATATATATATAATACTCGACACAATTTTTTAAATACATTTGAATAATATATTCCATCAATAATACTTCACTATTCTGAAATCTTGATAGACAACTAAGATAAATATCTCAAATTTCGATGACACTTCCTCAAATCATCCATTTCGTCGCACAAAATACACAGATTATATTCTTTAAAGTTTTCCATTCTGTTTCGAGTGTTCTGAATAAAATTAATCAACGGATATGTCATGAGATACACCGTCAAAATAACATTTTGAAAAATAAGGTTAATGTGATAATTCCATAGCCTCCCATTTATTTTAAACAAAAATGTTCATTATTTTCAACGGATACCTGACAAACAAAAATTGTGAAAATAATGCTTTCACTTTAGTAACACAGATTTGTTGATAGCTAATAGCATACAATATTTTTAACGAACAAATATTCGTTTCAAGCAACAAAATCCTAGGAAGGTCTTTCTTGGATATAGAATCCCAAAATAATTTCAAATTGAAACAAGAAATGTTTCAATCAGAAACATTTTGCAGAAAATATATTTTCAGCAAACTTTAGTACTAGAACTTAAATCAAAATAAACTCTCCAAAGTTCTGTTAATTTATATTCAATTATTTCATGTAACTGAAATTCAAGGAAGGCGTTCCATTTGTGCCATAAATATCCATGCAAAATATAGTCACCTGAAAAACAAAAATTATAAAAATACAGCCTTCCGTTCACAGAATGGTTGATAGCTAATATAATACATTATTTTCAGACGAACAAATGTCTATTTTTTACTACTAAAATCCTAGGTACATATTCTTTGGATATATATGGAGACTCAATATAATCATTATGAATAAAGAAAAATAGCCCTATTATCACAAATATTTGCAAAAAATTTATTTTCAGAAAATTTCACTAGGAAAACTCAAATTGAAATGGACTGTTGAAGAATCTATCAATTTGTCTTTAATTATTTCATGTAACTGAAATTCAAGGAACACATTTCATTTGTGCCATAAATATCTAACGAATTCTTTGTCAAATATAGATGTCAATATACCTTACAAAAAAAACGAAAAAAGGAATAACATGAACAGGTATTGGAAGTATTTATTGAACTATATTAAAATCAAAGTTGAATCCTCATATTATAGAAAATAATTAATTATTCATCAATATTGTTTTCATTATTTTGATAATTATTATTAATGTTAAAACAAAGTTATTATAAACAATTCCTGGTTGGTTTTCTTAATCTGATGAGACACTAGGACTAGCACTGGGAACGTCTCTCATGGCTTCTATAACACTTCTATGATGATCAATGTCCATAAGACTGGCTATTGTTATGTCCTGTAATCTTTATCAACTGCTGTTCGCTGATCCCACCTTTTGCTAAGCTGGAGACTGCAGTTTCCCTCGCTGAATGGTTAGTAATCTTCACTTTCTTGGTATCAATGCCAGACTCAGTGGCAGCAGATAGAAATCGTATTTTTCCCGACAGGGCAATTTTTGTATCACCCCTTTGACTGTGGGTGCTTCTAGTTTAGATTTGCAGTTAAGAATAATCTATCAGTTGTGACAGTATCACCTCTGGTTTGGATGAGTTTTTGATAAAGACGAACAGGACATACCTCAGGTTTGAAATAATTAGTAACCAACCATTTGCTGTCTGCCAATTTCTTGGATCATCTTTGGGTAGTCTTTGAGAAAACTGGATTGTAATCTTGGGCTGTAATCTCCCTTGCTATCTTTTCCCCACAAAGTATTTCACACTAGCTGAACATCCTTCTTCATCTCGCCAGGCCAGTTTTCGGGAAGAAACGTGAAAAAACTTGCGTTGAAGACCTTTTGGAATGTCGTGGTCCCACATGTCAAGAATTCTTTATAATCTTCATTAGATAATGCTGCAGAACTTGATTTTCTCTTAGAAGGATCCGTTTGTAGTTGTCGACGCTTAGCATCAATGGATCAAATTTAATCTAAAATTTGGTGAACATCATTTCTTGCAATTGTTTGGCGGTAAGATTTCTTTTTTCATATTAAATGCATAATCTTGCAATATATGCTCCAACTGTTCTATTTTGTAGGATTTTTGGTTACAAAATTCTAAGAACTGTTTCCATACACTTGCCTTATTCCTTTTAGTATTATATGGTGTTAAATTCTGAACTTCTTGTTCATAACTTCCACACTTTCTCTCCCGAAGCGAGACATTTGCAAAAAGCCACAAAACTAAAGCAAAAATGTAAATTGCACTAGTCAATGACAATAATTACCTGTGACAGGCACAGAGCTCACTTGGTAATTTTAGTTTCCTGCTAGATTTTATGAAAGAAAATGTCATGTGATAATTTTTTATATTACTTTGGTGTTGAATTTTCTTGAATTACTACCTGGAAATATCTCCTCGAACATGAATTAAAAAAAAATCATGCTCTCGGAAATATTTCCGAGAGTAATGCAAGCACTAGGGAGGTTACTACTGATTATTTCATTCAGTATGTGAGAATGACCCTAAAGCCTACAAAATTTGTAAGAGTTATTAGTTTATCCAGGATTTTGCTTCAACCACATTTGAATCTGCTGGGGTTGAAAAGATGACATAACGTTAAATCCAAAAGTATACGTCGACATTATTTCTTGTTTGAAATCGCTTCGATCAAGTAGTATCTTATAAATTTCAGAAAACGTAATGTTACTCATGGTGATTTAGTACTGAAAGAAATTAGTGATATCAAAAAACCGAAAATGAAAAGAATGTATTCGTTCAGGTCATAAAGAGGTGTATATTTCAGTTTATAATGACGTTTGAAAACATATAAATTATAGTAACACATAATACTTGCACTCATGTTTTACTCCTCAAATCGACCAACCCGTCATCAAACAATATAAGGACCTAACCACAAACTGTTTCAAATTTGTCGGTAGGTGGCATTGCCTCCATTATGAATTTCAAGGATATCATTATGTCTTCCATAATTCATTTCTATAATCATCACTTTCCAGGAGCTCGTTGTTCCTCACGTTCTTCGAATGGTCTCCAATATGTTGCATCACTACATACAGAGACACTCAAACGTACACCACTGTTCTGCACACTACAAACGCTCCAAAGCAATAAAAATAATGTATGGTTATTCATGATACTTTATGTTTGTTGTTCTACCATATACGGAAAATTTTTATTCATTTAACTTCCAGTTGTACTCCATTATTCGACATGTACGAATTTGGAACACTATATTTTGAGTTGAAGGTGAATTATTCAAATGACTTGAGAAATACACTTCCGATTCAAAGGAAGCTAGAATGAAGTGTTGAAATCCCACATTACCAATTATTTCAACTAAAAATCATGGTTTTTGCTAACATTATTATTACTATTATTATTACATCAGATAATGTGCGGAGATATGAATCTAATGAGCACATATTATAATAGAACGTGTTCCAGAATTAAGATAAAAAAGATAAATAAGCTCTATGCAAGGTTTACAAAGAAAGGAACGTGGTAAAGGAAATTAACGAAAAAAAAATTGTCTGTGAGACCCACTGCGGTTTGGCGTTGTGGGTGAATGGCTTCAGGTGTTGTACAAACGATGCTTGAAGGATGCCAGTGATGGTGAACATACTACGTGTTGTGGGAGGTTGTTCCAAACATCAAAAGCACGGTTGCTGAGATAATGAAGGTGATGGGAGCTTCTAAATTGCTCCTTTTTATTTTATAGGGGTATCCGCGCAGTCGGGTCTCGTTACTGAGGTTTACCATCGGCATCGAGAAGGGGAACTGGTTGTGGGTGGGACGATATATTCGGAATAGGTATCCTCGAGTGCGCCTATCTTTATCTTGATTTGAATGCGTTGGTCATAGGGCAGGTCCCTCAGTCGAGGAGGCCAGCGATCATGTTGGGGAAACTAACTCGAGTAGTGGGCGGATATAGGTCGTGTAGAGTTTGCTATCCAGTCCCTTTCATTGTGTATGATCTAGTGTTGGCTTTTTTCACGATGCTGGAGATAAGTGTGGACCAGCGCGGATTATCCGTAACTGTTCTTCCGAGGTCAGGTTGCAATTCTGTGATGGTCAGTTCAATCCCATTTAGGCAATAGTCAACATCCGGATTTGTTTTCCCGATATGAAGAACTGAGCACTTGCTGGAGTTTATGGTGAGTAATCAGTCGAAGCACCACTTTGCTACGTTGTTTGAGTCACTTTGCAGGGAAGCACTCTGCGTGATGGGATTTTCAAGAATGTTGGTGTCATCGGCCTAAAGACTAGCGTGGCTGTGGATTGTGCTGATTGAATCTGCTTTGTACACATATAAACAAAACATTGAAAGTATGGAATTTAATGCAAGTACAAATTTGAAGTGTGACCAAACGAATTATTCAAGTGCTCTGAAAAGACAGATGGACACCCAAATAGTCGCAACTCAATATTGGAGAATATTTATTAGTTGCCAAACGTAAATGATATTGAGAACATGATGAGCATTGCTCTGAGAATATAAAAAAAACTTCTCTTCGCAGACGATATGAAACTTTATAAAGAAATTCGAGATCCTACGGACTATACCACATTACAACACGACATAAATAATTAGTTGAATGGTTTGACTCGAATAACTTACCACTGAACATTAGCAAATGCAAAATTATGACATACTCACGTAGATCTCCAATTGTCCACAATTATTTATTGAAGGATACCATCATTACGAGGGTATCTGAATGTAGGGATCTAGGAATAACGTTTGACGCGAAATTGACGTTTTCGTCACACATAGAGGATATCACAAATACGTCAATGCGTCTTCTTGGATTTGTCTTACGAAATTGCAAAGAATTCAAATCACCAGAAGCAATGAAATGCATATTTTTTCCTTTGATGAGATCGAAATTGGAATACGGCAGCCAGATATGGAACCCGCGTTATACAAAATACCGTGACAAACTAGAAAATGTTCAACGTAGATTTCTGAAATTCATGTATCTCAGAGTTCATGGTTCATATCCAGAAAGACACTGTGGGTATAATCTTCTCTTGAATGAATTCAATATGGTTTCTTTGAGAAAACACCGTGAAATTTCCGACCTTACTTTCATTCATGAACTTATACACAATGAAATCAATTCATCAACATTACTATCTTTATTGAACTTCAATATTTCTCGTTTAGCCTCTAGAACGTACCTTACCTTTCGTATAGATGTACCGAATTCCCAACATAATTTCTATAATTGTCTAAATCATATGTGTAGATGTGTAAGCAATCTTGCCTCAGTGGATATATTATTTTCAAATGCATTCCAATTCAAACAAATTTTATTTAGGCTCTTCTCGAATTGAAATGTAATTTCAGGAAGTATTGTTACTTTATCAGTTATTGTTAACATATAAACCAAGAATAAGTATACTGTGTTAGACAAATTTCACGTTATATACTCCTATAATTGGACTCTTTTGTCTGTTGGATGTATTACTACTATAAATAAATAAATATTATTTTCAACAGTATAACAATTACACTAAAATGTTTGTTGCTATGCTTGCCAATGTTTTTCATGTTTTCTGACTTTTTGAGTTCACTTAGAAATACATGTGTACGTATGACTTTTAACCATTTGTTAATGTTGTTTCAACCATCTGCGCTTATTGAAGATATTTTCAACTAATGGAAACACATCAATTATCCACATAGTTTTCAGCTCTATTAACATTCTTTTTCTCAAATGAACAGTTGAAACTATGATTTCAGCTCATTCCGCTAGGATCATTCAACTTGACTGAGTACATTCCCCCAAGAACTCCCTTTCCATAACATCATAATTCCTATCATTTCAAAGACCGCAGCCCATCCCAGCGCTTATCCCACAACTCTGACCCGTGAACTACAAGTTACCAACCTACCTTCAGCAAACAACAAGGACCTCTGACCTCCGTATAATTCATTTTCTTCCGAACAACGCATAGCACCAGCCATTGTTGCTGATTCAAATGATTCAATCGGGACCGTAATAGAAACGTAAACAAACAATAGATGGAGAAGGCCCGCCTAGGACCGCCCAACTCTGTGTGTCACTTCCGGAATAAGAGCCACATCCGGGCCGGGAATCGAATTTAATAGCCACACAGTGAGAATGGGTGGAGTGTTATGACTGTTTCAAGACTACGTGTGGTGCTCGATATATCTTGAGTTTTTTTTTCATGGGTGACGGTGAGAGCTTGAGGCGAGACAGATGTTTTGTGAATATTGGAGTGAGAGTAATGTATTTCGATGAGAACGGCGATATAAATGTCGTTGCTTGGGGCTTTTATTACATATTATAATGCATGAAATAACGGAAATTTTGTAGAATGAGATTCTCAGAGTAGGATTCAACTTTTTACAAGTGGCGTGCCCCTATCACTCCGAGTAAAGGTGTTTAGTTAGGTGAAATACTTTTTTACGTGTTTTTGCCCCCTAAACACGAATCTGGAAGAAAAATGCAGGAGTCTCATACCGTTTCCGAGAACACTTTTTACTTCTTTATGGTGTAATCTTCAAGCACCGTTTTCTTGCACAAAAATCACTCAAAATGCCTCCTTGTTTTTAATAGCATAAACAATAAACCCTTAATCACTAATTTTCAGTACGACTTTGCACGAAATATTGCTAGTTCTACTGAAAAAATCCTCCTTCTTAAACAGTTACAAATAAACCTTTGACAGATTAAATTTAGTAACTTTCACTCTTCTGCATGTTGGCAATGACAGATATATAAAAAATAATAATGTGTCTTTATTTTCAAGCTGCTCTTCCACATAACCCCCCCCCCCCTTACCTATAATTTAATTCACATATTTATGTAATTTAATAGAAAAAGCAAGAGAAAAAAAAATACTAATAAGCAAAATGACAACCATTAGCTAACATAACATGGAATACCATGAGACTATGATTATGATGAAATTTTTTTGACAGTTCTAACAACCATTCAAATTTTGTCATTTTGTGTCATATGAAACAATTTCACCGATCCATGTCAACATTACACTGACTATTCCACGCACCTTGGAATTTTCATAAAATCTGACCAATCAAAAACCAAAGACAGCTTGTATTATCGCGAAAACACCAGCTGTCTTTCAATTCTGATTGGTCTATCAGCATCGTGTTTTCAACGACGTAATACGAATATAGAAATATGTGCTTACAATGGAACGAAGACACGCCAGAGGAACTCCAAAAAAAGTTTTCCCACATAGCGGCAGAACAACTGGCTTGGAGAGGTAACGAAGCAACTTTTTCCATGTTACATTTTTTCAAGGAAGAGACTGACAACGAAGGCTTTTGAACGAACAGAATTGCATATTACCCGATATTCTCCAAAACCCGCCAAGGTGGTGATAAAAACTGTGCCGATACTAAATGGCTGACTCAACATTTGAAAAGTCCTGAAATGTGTCCTGTAAGATTATACCGGAAACTTATATCGAAAAGGGGAAAAATTACCAATGACAGACTTTTTCTGAAAGTGAATGGCAAGTGGAATAAATATAATAATAATAATTGGTACAAGAATTGCCCTATTGGTATCAATACAAAACTCTCTGCAGTAAAGATAGGATTAGACACTAAAAAACTAAAAATAACAGAACACTCTGATCGTGCCACTGCAGTTAGTTAGTTACTACAATCCGGCGTTAGTGAACAACAAGTTATGAAAATTACTGGACATGGAAGTTTGAACTCGATGAAACCGCATTTACATCTTAATGCTGAACATCATCAGAAGATGTGAATACTTTTAGGAATACTAAGTACATCAAGTAATGATACCAACAATACATTGTATCCACCTAATAACGGTCATACTATTAATTTTTTTCTACAATTGCACCATTTATAATAATAATATTTGAGAATAATGTATTATGTTCGTGTTCATAAAAAAATATTTATTTTTATAGGTAACAAATAATAATTAAAACAAATTGTTTATAGTTAAAATTCAGAATTTTTGACGTCTCACCTTGTTCGTGAAACAGTCTAATGAAATACCACTCGTGATTTAATTTATCTTATAAGTCTGTCTTTTATTTATAAACTCAACTGAGTTGCTTGAATAAAACACCACTCGTCCTGCGGACTGGTGATGTTTTCAAGCAACTCAGTTTTGTTTAGAAATAAATCGACAGACTTATCGCGAAAATTCAGCACTAGTGGTATAACTACTGATAATTGCATTCAGTGCAATTATCAATCACTATGACAACACGATTGAGTTTGACAACTTCATTCCAAATAAATTTCAAAATGTCACGTTTTGACAATGCGAATGTTCAAGATATAAATGCGCTAATCAACGAAAAAAATTCCAGAAATACAACCCACAGTCACAAATATATTTGGTGAATATTTATGGAATGTTGCTGCGAATGAGAA
The DNA here is from genome assembly GCA_018342105.1 of Gonioctena quinquepunctata. NCBI lineage: Eukaryota > Metazoa > Arthropoda > Insecta > Coleoptera > Chrysomelidae > Gonioctena > Gonioctena quinquepunctata. Next base: position 248,874 of record JAFIRS010000837.1, read on the forward strand.
TATGAATAAAATGAACATAGAAGCTTAGAAGAATTGGCGTTGATACTGAAAGATTGGGCGGTCAATATGAGAAAGAAATACGGGACCGATTTTAAAGAAGCAACGGTAAAGACAATGTGGAACGTTTCGGACAAACTTTTGCAAGAAAAGTACTATAATGGCTATTATATTATGATTGACCCGTTTAATGATATGGTATTTAAACCAGCCAGAGATGCCGGCCATGCAATCAGGAAGAAACTACAAGCAGATCGATGTAAACTTAAGTCCAGTTCAGTTTCGTTAAATTTGTCTGGTGTTAACAAAATAATATTCCTATTGGATAAAAATACTCCTGAAGGTCTTATGCATGAATTCTACCATGTTGCTGCTGTAGAATTAGCGTGGCGAGGAGGAGAGGCAGTTGCTTGTCTGGTGGATTTTTTTCAAATCGAGAAAAATAACGATGACTCTCCAACAAATCGCATTGAATACAACCCGGTGTTCAGTAAAACGTGCCAAGGTAGTTTTAGAAGCTGTACAATTAGTCAAAGGTTGGTTTCCAATAGTGAAAGACGAAGCTGCCCTGTACGTCTTTTTCATAAACTGATATGAAAACGAAGCGACAATATAACCCCACCACGACTGTTCTTAAAATCGAATCGACACTGGAAAAATGAAACTGACAAATGGTACGATAATGTACCTGTTGGAAGAAATACAATAAATGGATGGACTGAATCTGCTGCTGAGTCAATTTGCTTGAATGTAAAGGGCAAAAAAATAATAAATCACTCGAATAGATCAACTGCTGTTAGCGAATTGGCAAAAAGTGGTGTAGAAAAACAACAATTGCGGAAAATTACTGGTCATAGCAATCAAAATTCTATGAAACCCTACTTAGATCTCGATCAAGAACACCAAGAAAAGATCATAATCATTATGCGTGGTAATAGATCTTCTTCAGTAGAGAACAGCAACGAATCTAATGTTAAGTTAAATTCCAATAATTGTACTTTCACTAACTGTATTTTCATTAATTAAATAAATGTTTCATTGTGTTGTTATAAATTTTTTTGTCAAAAAATTTTCCGCCGAATATCCCTCGGACATTGTCAAATGCCTCATTATTTTTTGACAAATTTCTCGAACTCGTTGCTTGGTAACAGCCCTCAGCCTTCACCAAGGAACGAGCTTTCGATTGTCATAAAATTATGTCGTCTATTATCAATGTTCCTTAGGGATATTACTACTGAAAAAAACCATGGAGGTGGCGAATTTGCATTATCGGGAATGGAATTATAAATTTTTGAGGCGTTGTAAGTAAAATAGTTTTCAAAAGTGGCAGTGTTAAGTTTGGGGATAGTATAAAATGCAAACCTCTGCATTGTATTTCGTTCATGTGTGCCTGAGCCTTTTTTCAATTTGGAGAATAAATAAATGGAGGATTTGTTTTTGTTATTACTTTAAGTTGAACACGCTATTTGATAAACGAATCTTTCTTCTGAATTCAACCAATTTGACATTTTGAAGGCTGCGCTTGTACGGTTATATTACGTGAATTATAAACTAATCTAATACAAGCATTTTGGATTTTTTGCAGGTTATTTTTTTTCCCATCTGTTAGGGTAGGATAAAGAACCATGTTGCATTAGCTAATACTAGATGAGATTAAAGTGTCACAAAGATCTGATATAATTTTTGTTGAGAGGATGGTTTTATGCATGTGGATAGTTTTGAGTTTGAAATATTTTTTTTCAAAAGAGTGCTGACATATTTATCAAATTTAAGGTCATTTTCAAAGAGAATACTCTTTCGTGTTCAAATTTGGAGTAATCGCGGTATTTTTTTTTAATTTTTATTTATTTATTCAAACGGGTAGTCTCAATAACAATTCGTTGTATAAAAAGAAGAAATTTTGTAAAATCTTAAACTGGACTTAAGATAATTAATACATAATACGATATTAATACTGATAATAAAATAAAATACAATACAATATAGTAGTAAAGTCCACTAAAGTGGTAAAATACAATACAATATAGTGGTGAAATATCATATAAAAATAAAAATCTATATAATCATAATGAAATGAAATAATACTACAGAATCATGAAAGGAAGTGTTTCAGGAAATAATGCGACTCAGTTCAATTTTAATGGTGTTTGTGGAGCTGCTAAAGACATCAACATGTTGATACTTATTTCCATTTCTGAGCATTCGGGTGAGAGGAGGGAAAAACCATAATTTGTGGAGTGAAACGGTATTTCTGTACTAACTCTGGTATGTCTACTGACATTAATAGTAATTGAAGATAAAATCTCCTCACAGTTGATGCTGCCGAGATATTTTGTTCAAAAACCATACATCTATAATGATTCTTCTAGTTTCTGAAGATAATAGGTTCATCTGTTTTCTAATGTTGTTGAATGAATATTCTTTCCCTTCTCAGACCTAGCTCGTATGCACAAATCCTAAGGAAAGTATTTTGTACAGCTTCAATCTGTTTTTTGTGTAATTCATAATATGGGCACCAGATTATTGAAGCATACTCCAATAATGATCTCACTAATGAACAATATAACAACTTGAGAGTGTTCAAAGTCCTACATGATCTATCAATGAAGCCTAACATCTTGAGTGATTTAGATATAATATACTCATTATGTGATCTAAAGTTCAATTCACCATCCAACATGATCCCTAAGTCCTTTGTTACTGATCTCCTATTAATTGGTATATTAATGATGCTGTAGTCATGTAGAACAGGGTGATTAATTCTAGAGAATGTTTGGCCATAACATTAAGATATATTCAAGTCCATGTGATTAGTACCACTCCATTCATTCATAAAATTGAGACATCACGAAAGACCTGAAGTTAGTTGGCTGACGTGACGAATTTTTTATGAACAATCCGCTAATCAGTTATCGGATATTTCTTCCATTTTGACTACATGTGTACTTTCCACCAAATCAATATCAGAACTCATGAGGTCAATTAGCGTGATGGAAGTTTTGGAAATACGTGTTAGGTTAGTTATCAACTGGTGCAAGCCATAATTTTTTAGCCATTTTTGGAGGGGGTTTTTGTTATTCATGTCTCTATTGAAATCACCTCCGAATAGAACGATCTCATAGACGGACATAAAAGATGAGAACAAGTTCTCCAGATAATGTAGACATACTTGTACATTATTTTGCGGAGACCTACATAAGGAGCCCACACTTCTTCCTGCAATTGATGTTGATATCCAGAGTTGTTCGAGACAAGAGTTGGCAGGAGTCGTAACATCGATGATTTTATACTTCACGCTATTTTTAATGTAAAAGGCTATTCCCCCTCGGCTGCCACGATATTTCCTCTCTAATTTGTACCCAGATACATGAAAAGCGTTGGATAGAGCAGAATGGTCGAGCCAAGTCTCCGATAATCCAATAACAGAGTAAGATTCGTTGATGAGTAGTTCAGAAAACATGTCAAATCTCGTATGAAGAGAACGAATATTGAAATGACTAAAACTCAATGACGATTTTCCTCGAGAATATTTCATATTATAGATAATGAGAGTGCATCAGCTCCAGTAAACAATTGCATATTATTAAAATAATGTTTTAATGAAACGCCCTTAAATCAAACAAACACAACCCATTTACCGAATTGGATTTTGAAATGAATGAAACACTTTTTACATTACGGCTTACAAAGCAGCTGCCGCCGATGGCTAGGAAAAAAGAATTGAAATAAAAGGAACAAAAACCTACCGATAAGTAAACCATTATTTTGAGTTTACACTAGTCGTACCCCAAAGATAAAGTAATTGCCTCAGATGTCTTTCGAAGAGGAAACAGGAGTTTTAGAGTTCTTCTTCATCATATTTATTTTTCCGGATGAAGACCAAGAATTTCTGGGACCATACTATTCCTTGGCCATGCGGAGCAATTCGTAGCGGACTTTTGTAAGATCGTCAAGATTGATATGCCCGTCCTTTTCAATTTTTCCTCTTTGGCTACAGCAATTTCATTCGTTTTTATGTTCGTGATGAAGTTGACAAGTATTGGCATTATTTTATTATTCGCAACAGTTTCTACTCGAGATGCAAGATCAATGTCACTAGGATTACAGAGTCGTTCAGTTTGTTCTTTGGGAATGAGGTTATGATTTCTGATACAACTTCGTCCTCATGTCTTCAACCCATAGAATCTCAACGAGTTCTCTGATATGCTGTTCAATGTCATCGCTTTGGTTTCAATTTTTCTAATGGGTATATCATGGTTTGAAACAGTTTTGTTAAGAGTTTCCACGGATGTAGTCAGCGTTTCGATCAATTTGACGAATTCAGCATCCAGTCTTTCCTCAAGTTCTTCAGCAAAGTGAACACATACGTTACAGATGAGGTTTTTGGAAGCCATTCCAATATTTTTACTTCGAATCAGGGTCACAACTTGGTCGAACAGTTAGAACTATAGTAACAGCAACTCACACGTTGGCGTTCCCTGATATCACTGCCAACTTTTCGAAATCAAATATGGGTAACAATTTCCCCTTCATTTATGTTTGCAACATTTTATGGGCACCATTATTTAATTATTTGTACAAAAATAATATGGATTTGAAAAATTGGCCAGAGAAGCATATCAAGCAGATTTTAAACCAATTGAGATATTTGCCGAAAATGAATTATTTTTCACTCATAAAATATAAATTTTCAGATGATTCGTTATGGTTAACTCGAGATATTGTTGGTAATGTGGAACTGTGTGGAGATTTTATATTAACTTCTTTGAATTCGTCCACTTTTAAGTATGTTGAACGAGTTAAGATGTGTTGATTTTTCTATCTAAATAGCATAAGATATCATATGTATCTATATATATTTTTGGTTCGACTGGAAGGTATGGCGATTACGGATACCTATTTCAAAACTATAGGAGATTTATACATAAATTGAACGATGAAGACGGTGGAAGCGAAATAGGTGACGTTATTTAGTACATGCATTGTGCATGGAATATATGAAGATTAGAATGGTATGCCAGAAGAAGTTAGAAGTAAGGTTATTTTTTGTTACAAATACATTGCTCTGATGCAGAGGATAAACATTTATTCCTCATAGACTAGGAATATTCATGGAAACATTTCAAAATGCACAAAAAAAAACAATATTCTTCGTGGTGGAGAGAAATTTCTCAATCCGTTGACCAGGCCTATTGTTCCCATTTAAATTTCCAATTTTCAATCTATTGACGGCAATGTACAACATAGTGACTATAATAAGAATAATATTAATGTTGTTTATTTCACCCCGTTTTGAGTAGCCTGCTACGCCTAAGCACATGTGTGCTTGTGTTGCGTTTTCCAGGAACTCTCAATGTAGCGAAATATATGTCAGGTTGATTGTTGTGTTTTTTTGATGATTTCCTAGAGAATATTATAAATTTTTTCTCTGTTGGCGAGAATGCATTTTTATGACTAATTTAAATTTTTTAAGTTTCCCAATTTTTTGTGTTCTTTTGTGTTCTAATGTCAAACAGTAGTTTTGACTCGAAAAAGTTAACAAATCTTTGGGAGTGACTCTTCTCAAACAATGGCAAATTCACACTCATATTATCACATGATCTGGTATTCTTTTGGTTAGATATTTCATATTCCTGTTTATGCAAAAACATCCAGATCAGGCATGAGTAGGCATGAAGACTTCTCACATCGAGTAAATTAGATTCTTCGTAAAGTTTTTCAGTGAAGAAAATTTTTTTTCTAAATACTATTTTTATAATTGTGTTTTGTTGTTTACAACTAGGTGTTATTGTACATTCCCCCCATGCTGTAATAAAATACTTTTAACATATTCTGATAATGAATAGTATATAGTTAGCAATTATTTTTGTCCAATATATCTCTTGAATAATAAAATTTGTGGATGAGTTGTCTCAGTCGCTTTCTTATGTGAAGGGCCTTTTCATCCCATCGAATGTGTTTGTCTAAGATATTTAATTTTGTTGGTGTTTTCAATCCTGGGACATGAACACGGATTCAGATTACAGTAAAGTTTGTGAATTTCAAGTATTTCATTTTCTGGTTGATAATTACTTTGTAATGAGATAGTCATAAATTCTTTCATTCCTTTTTCAGCTGCTATGGAAACCTCTGCTCAAGTAACTTCAGTGAAAACTATGGCAGTATCATCAGCGTATGAGATGAAGTGACCCTGGAGATTTTGTATATAAGGGATACTGTTGATGTACACCAGAAACGGTATTGGTCCTAATACTGTTCCCTGGGGCACACCAAGAGTTACTGAAGACGATTCACTCAACTGGTCACCCACATTGACCCTTTGTCTTCTCTGTGACAAATAATCCAGCATGATGTTTAGTGGTACGCCTCTCATTACATGATTTTTCTAGAAGTATGTGAGATAAAAAGTGTTCAAAAATATACTCCGAAAGATAGCCCAAGAAGTGTTGCTTCTTCTTGAGGCCATATTTCGGAGTATTGTCACGGAGATTTCGCCACATCCTCTCAACGGATTGAGTATTGGCACCAACAAAATAAAATTCAATTAGTATCATTCACTCATTCAATATAGAATCGGGATCGACGAATTTACAGCTGTGATTGACTGACAGATGGTGAAAGCCTTCTTCGTCAAAGCTGTTGTAGACTCTTCAGCAATCTGACATGATCGTCATCCCTGGCTCTATCCACTTTCTGATGAGATCCACTAGGGTCCGAGCGGTTATATTCGGTACTAGAACCAAAAATATTCTTCGAGATCCTTTTTCGATCCCACCAAAAACCCATTGGCCTTCAAATACCCTCCCATAGTTGTGTTTCCACTATTCAAATTGGCTTCGTCAATCTTACCAGTTACACCAAGTTTGGTTCGATTTTTTCAATCCAATTCATACCAACCTATAAATATATTCATAAGAAGGTATAAAATGGTTGATTTTCAATATACACTGTGTCCGTAAAGTATGGAACAAATTCATTTTTAGCTAAACAGGTCATTTAAAGAAATAATCCTGAAACACGTCGATTTTTTATTTAATTTACCGTATTTTAAAATAATAATCTAATATACAGGGTGAATTACGTTCGAGTAATGACATCACCATCATTTTTTTAAATGGAACACCCCCATTTTGTCTCAATTTTCGGATTACTCTAGTTGAGCTGATTCCAAAAATGTATCACATGTTGATTCCAATTGGTACAGGGTGGACAAAAATACAATAGTTTTGTGTGTGCTCATGGAGTAACGCGTAACATTCTTTATTAGGTAAATTAACAATATTATCAAAAATACTTATTGTCTAGCGGACAGAATATGCTGGAATACATGACTTTATAAATGTTCGAACTGCAGCCCTTGCTGTATTTGACAGTAACCCAAACGGTGTACAAATTCTTGTTGAACCTTGTGTATGGTTTCTTGCGTAATATTGTTTATTTCTGTTCGAATTTTCTCTTGTACATCTGCAATATTTGCTGGCTTCGTTTTATAAATAACATTCTTCAGATGGTCCCACAGAAAATAATCCATAGGATTTGAATCTGGTGACCTCGCTGGCCATCCAGTGGGTCCACGTCTACCAATCCACCTGTTCGGAAAAATTTCATCTAGGTACCTTCTAACATCTACAGCATAATGTGGAGGTGTACCATCCTGTTGAAACCATAAACTTTCATCAAAACCTCCAGGATTACGTCTGCTGGGAAACAAATTACGTAAAGTAGGTATGAGATACCCCATTGAAAACTCAAGGTACGTTGCCCCGTTTAAATTACCTTCGAAAAAGTAGGGTCCGATAATTTGATTTCGTACAATTCCAGCCCATACATTTACCTTTTGAGGGTATTTTGTATGATGCTCACGCATCCAGTGGGGGTTTTCTTTCGCCCAGTATCTACAATTCTGACGGTTAACCTCACCATTTAACATGAAAGTGGACTCATCAGAAAAAATAATGTTTTGTATCAAGAGAGGGTCCATCATTTCTTCGCAAAATTGGAGTCTTCTATCGGGATCATCTTCGTTTAATTCTTGCACAAGTTTGATTTTATAAGGATGCCATTTTTCAAGCTTCAATAGTTTGTGTACCGTTGTTTTGCTAACACCGATATAGCGACTAACTTTACGAACAGAAGTGTGCGCATCTTCTTCAAAACTCAGTAAAACATCTAATGCTGTATCAGCATTGGCAGGGAGACGACCTGATTTGCGTACATTTTCAACATTACCAATTTCTCGATATTTCGTTTCAATCTTACTGACTGTTGAACGCGTTGTAGGTCTTTCTGGATATTTATCATTAAACAAATTGCACACTTCCATCTGAGTTCGCGATCTGTCTCCATACCCAATCATCATAAGTATTTCAATTCTTTGTTTTACACTTAACTCCATTTCTACTTCCAATTAAATCTAAGCAATCATTCGAATATTCACGAATACCAAAAATATTGTAGTACAAAACTGTCACTGAACATCAATAAATCACTAAACAAATAATGACATTTCCCAAAAAAGTAGACGACTATGTTTTTTATAAATAGATAAGAAATATTTTTTGTCATATTCTGTCCGCTAGACCACAAGTACCAAACATGTTTGGAAACAGCTCATTTTTATTACTCTAAACATGTAGCAAACTACGGGGTGTAACATTTAAACCAATTGCCGCTAGACAATAAGTATTTTTGATAATATTGTTAATTTACCTAATGAAGGATGTTACGCGTTACTTTATGAGCACACACAAAACTATTGTATTTTTGTCCACCCTGTACCAATTGGAATCAACATGTGATACATTTTTGGAATCAGCTCAGCTAGAGTAATCCGAAAGTTGAGACAAAATGGGGGTGTTCCATTTAAAAAAAATAACGGTGACGTCATTACTCGAACGTAATTCACCCTGTATATTATATTATTATTTTAAAATACGGTAAATTAACATCAAAAATCGACGTGTCTCAGGATTATTTCTTAAAATGACCTGTTTAGCTAAAACTGGATTTGTTCCATACTTTACGGACACAGTGTATAATACGTACCTCTACAATAATTATTTCCATCGATAACTGTTGGTCTTGATGAATTCAATACCCTTTGCATGAATTGGAACCGCGGTTGGGGTATCTCAAAAGAATTTCTGATGAATAAAGCAATATTCTGCATGTCAATCTTTCCACGAAGAATGTACTATACCTTACAGACTTCTCATAATTACATAATTTTTTAATGTCCTTCTTTTTGAATGTCTTAACAATGGTTGTTCTCTGACATCGATATTGTAATTTTTCTTTGTTCAATTTGCATTCTCCTGTGCATTAGGACATGAATTGTTTCCATAAATATTCCCATTTAATTAGAAATGCAATTATTGCAGTTCTGTTTTGTACCAGAGCAGTTTATTCAATCAAATTCCACAGTTTCAAAGTCAATTAATAATTGTTCACAATCAAATATTATATATGACACCAGAGCAGTATATTCAAGCAAATTCTACATATTCAAAGTTGATCAATAATTGTTTACAGTCAAATATTATAAATGACAAAATTATTTCCAAAAACAAAAATGAATGAAGTGGAAACTATTAGTCATATCTGAATTCGAGAAGTTGGCGGTTATTTATATGTTATTACCCACATGCAGAGAAGTTAAAGTTACTAAATCTCATCTGTCAGATGTGTGAAGTTTGTTTATTTTTATCTAAGTTGGGCTCAAAATAAGTGATTTAGGGTTTATTGTTTATGAACAGAAATTTTTGTGTCTGTAATATATAAAGTAAAGGGGAAGTGTCGGCGTGCAGAAATTCTAGAAAAAAATATACTCGGGCAGGGATCGAACCCGCGTCCATATGATTACTTGTCAGGTGCTCTCCCAACTGGGCTACTGATGACATATATTCGCATCTGCGGTCGGGATATCATTCTAGAATTTGATGTTAGTGTGTTGTGGAAAGTTATGAGGTGGAAGGGAGCTCATTCGCAATCAAATGATCATCGAGATCCTATTTACCGATCACCTTGAGTCGTCGACAATAGGCGATTTTCAGCAGGGGTCAGGTGTGGATATACGACTATTGAACAATCAAGCCGAAGTTGAAATTTATCTATAATATAGCAAGAGAACGAGAGTTGGCATCGTGCATACAATAATTTTTAAATTCTAGAAAATAATTCATTGCATACGTTAGAATCAACCAGCGTAGTTTATCTAATTGCATTGCCAACAAAAATATTGAAACTATTGCTAGCCTTAACACTAGAACTGAAGCCCCTTTAACGATTTATGAAAAATCAAATGTCATTTATAGTATTCCTTGCCTAAACTGTGATAAAATATATATCGGGCAGACCGGTAGGAATTAAACAGGTCGCATAGCATCTCATAAGAGTGATTGTAAAATTAAATAAAACAGTTGTGCATTAGCTGAACATAATATAAATCCTAATCATTTTAGCAATTTCAACAACCATGCTTTAACCATGTGGTAATTTTTGTACTTGTCAAATTTTAAATTGATTAAATTAAGTTTCTTAACAATATGTGCGTTTGCAATTGTTTAATTTTTATATATATTACTAGTAGTGTTTCATAGTGATATGATTTTGGAAAGTTCCTCAATCACAAAATGGTGATTAGATCGCTGTCTTCACTTAACCTCACCTCAGTATTGTAACGAACCTAGGCCGGACCTGTCGCCTCACACGTTGCCATCGACAGCGATGAGATCATCCCCGGAGATATTCGAGAACCATCCAGTCGCTCTTCCGCGGAAAACAACGGTCAATATTGGAAACAATTGAAACATGCCGTCGCCAACTGCCGGAATTCGAAAGATCGGGAATCCTGTGACGGAGATGAATAGGTAGCCCTCCAGATGGCAAAAACAGTCTGAACGAGCCCATACGATCGAGCTATTCAGTGACGTAGTAATATAAATTAAGTTGTAGATTAAGTGTTAAATAAATTAGTTAAACCAAGTTAAGTTTATTTACGTTACAATTGGTGTCAGAAGTGGGATGTGTTGGACGAGCTAATATCAACGCTTGTCTGGTTTCTTGGTCACGGAGTCCATCCAAGAATGCCTGAACCGCTAATCGCTCCATTACATTTTCCGGTGTGGCTGG